>VZTE01000388.1:109169-173109 GCA_013397775.1 Eulacestoma nigropectus | reverse complement strand
CCCCGGGCGCCGCCCGAGCCCCTCCGGCCAGGACGGGAAGGGGCTCTGGGAAGCTCTGTGATGGGCCGGAGAGCGGGGCTGGGGCGCCAGGCTGGGCTGTCCCACAATGGTCCTCAACCTCCTGAGCCTCAGCCGCTTGCCCGGGACACGGGAGAAGGAGGCGGTGTCCGCGGCGGAGCCGCGTTCCCTCCAGGCAGCTGCTGCCCTCTGCCCTGTGCACGAAGCCTCCGTGGACCGATGGACCAGACGTGTGCTCAGCATCCTCCTCCGCGTTGCTAAGAGACGGGAACCCACGGGATGCTGCGGTGCCAGCGCTGAGCCCGGCACGTCGGCAGGAGAACCTCTGGATGAGGGGAGGATGATGTGGGAGATCGCACAAAAGGCTGCAGCAAGGCACCATGAGAGAGAAAGCCCCACACCTCTCAGGGCAACCTCTGCAGTGGGGACAAAAGGGTCAGGGCCAGGAGGAGGAAGAGCTCAGCATCAGCAGGATGATGATAATTTGGAGAGAGCTCTCTGGGGGGTTTCAGGTCAGGGAGATCACTCTGAAGTGAAATATTTCTGTTAGCAGCCCGTTCCCCTTCCTGGGGCTGTGGAGGCTCTTCTGTAGCAGCTGATGTGCAAGCTGCAGAGGGGAGGCTGAGGGGGCACCTGGCAGAGGGGAGGGCAGGGGGACACTGAGGGCAAGGATGAGTGCACTGGGAGCTGGGCACTGCGGGGCTGCCCTGCCTGGGGCATCCGCGTTGGGTTGAGAAATACTCACCTTTTGTTTCCTCTCTTTTGATATGGCAAGGAATTCATGAGGGGTCTGAAAGCCAGGGAGAGAAACAGTCAGAGTTGATACAGGAGACAGATTTCAGGACATTTCCCCAGTCCAAGGTAGGTGGAAAACTGTCCCAGAGCCTGGACTGGGGCAACGGGGTGTCCCTGTCTGACACATGCTGTGATTTTGCAGAGTAGCTGCCCCTCAGTACCACAATGGGCATTTTTCCACCTCTGTGCAAGTCCTTTTCATGTTTTTCACAGTAACTCACACAAGCTAAAACCTTCCTTTGCTTTTTAGGTGTCCAACCCTTCTACCATGTGATTTAAGATTTTAAAAACATCACATATTGTGATGCTGGCAGCATGAAGGAGGGCCCAGGAGGGAGCAGAAGGAAGCACAAAACAAGACAGACTGACCATGCTGCTCTGTGTCCTTTGGCTTCCCCTGGCTGAGCGTCCCATGCAGTTACAGGCACCAAGTTTAAAGTCCTGGGCTGCACTGACAAAGCAAATTAGGGGATGGCTGCTCCGAGCAGGCAGCTCCCTGGGCTCTCCCAGGCCTTTACATCCCCACGTGGCTCTCCCAGGCAGTCCTTGGTGATGCTATCGGTTGGGGGCCAGTGGGTGCCACAGCCTGGGCAGGTTTCAGCCTGGAGCTGGGCAGGGCTGTGATGGTGGCTGGTGGAGGGATGGACCCCTGTCCATCACCAAAACACAGGAGTCCTTCCAGAGTTTGTTGCGCCTTCACCCCAATTTCTGATATTTTTATATGGTATTATGGGTAATTTAAAACTATGGACTCCTTTGTGTCCTGGTAGATGACAAAACCTTATTTTGTTTGTAGTTCTTCCCAGCTGGCAGCTCCTTCCCCCCTCAGTACCCTTCTGTGCCCCCACCCACATGGGCCATGTTTTCCTTACTCTGGGAGCCCCTCTCCCTGCTGCCCTGGGAAATGTTCAGCGTTTTGCAGGGAGAGCTTTTGGAGACACAGGCTCCTTGTCCAGAGAAGCCAATCACCTTGACTTGAGGCCCAGCCAGGTTAACACTTAGGTTCCAAAGTTGCTTCCAATCAGGGGGATCATCTGAGAGACAAAAGGCTCCTGCTGGCAAAGTGAAGCTGCTAGATCAGCACAGGAGCAGCTCCTGTTTTCCCTGGTTTGATGGGAAGCTGTAAAGCCTTCCAGCTCAGTGCTTTCCGCCACCTCTTGCCACCCAGGTGGCCTGAGAGCTGGATTTTCTGGGCTGGACACTCAGGTAAGGGGACCTGGCTTTCCCAGGATCCAAACCCAGGTGCCCCAGGGGATGTGCTAGAGGCTGGAAGGTGCTCTTTGAAGGCAATTCTTCCCTCCACAGCACCGCTGTAAATTCATGGCACCAGTGTGGGAAGGTGCCAGCCTGTCCCTGAGGTGAGCAGACCTGTGCCACCCGCTGGGCACAGCGCTGGTCCCTGGCTCTGCTCCAGGCTGCCCAGCTCTGGCTCGTGTTTTCAGTGCCACAGCTCCCATCCCTCCTTTCTGGAGCATGGGATCCCAGAGGGGAAGAGCTAACAGCAGGTGTTGGTGAGGAAGGCACAGCCCTGCCAAACCCACGGATCACAGGCAGCCCCAGCAGCACCCTGCCTGCTCCATTCCTGCTGGGACTGGGCACTAACACACCCAAGCTGCCCATGGTCTGGCTTTCCCTGGACAAGTGCCCCTGGGCACACCGAGCCAGAGGACCAAAGAGATACTGTCCTGGCCGGACAGGTAGGATGCTCCATCCCCCAAACTGTGCTGGATGAGAATCACACCCTGCTGTCCCCATCACCCCCAGCCTCGTCTGTAGAAGCTGGACATCTCGGTTCCACCCATTTGGAGAAGGATGCTTCAAATCTCCCCAGAATGTGGCTTCCTTCTTCCCAGCAACGCTCTGAACTGCACTTTGAGGACTCCCAGTCCCTGCCAGAGACATCCCTGTTCTTGGGCTGCCTCCCTCCCTGCCGTGACTCTCAGTACATGGCAAGCGGGGGCCATTTGCCAATGTTTGTGTCTCGACAAACAGTCTGTCAGCGTTTTGGTGTGTGGCTTCAGCTGGGATCAGCTCTGCCTTCTCTCCCCATTAAATGGCAGAGCTGTGTGCAAACACCCTGGCATCAAACCATCTGGGGCATGCTCGGGGCCAACTGCAGAGCTCCCAGTGCCATGTGTCAGGCACCCTCTGGCACCACGGCGAGGGACGACTGCGGGATCGGCATTCCCACATTCCCGTGCCATGGCTGGCACAGGGAGCCACCCCCGCCCTGCCCATGGGGCTCTCCTCTCCCACCGAGACTGCCTACCTGGGTCCCCTTTGCTCCAGCCTGGCTCACAGGGCACCTGGCACCAGCAGCAGCCCTGAATGAAATAGGCTATGGAAGGGTAGCAGGGATCAGAGAGTCACAGAACCATGGAATGTCCTGAGCTGGAAGGGACCAACAAGGATCACCAAGTTGAACTCCTGGCCCTGCACAAGGAGCGTTGAGTCCAGCTCCTGGTCCTGCACAAGACAGCCCCAAGCTGTCGGTGAAACAACTTCTCATTGCTGAGAGCACATGAATCCCCCCTTCCACTCCCATGACAAGCTTCCCTGGCCTTCACTCATGGAGCTACTGAGCACTCCCCTCCCTCCCTGGCTCTCTGGGAAGCTGTGGCCTGGGAGATGGGAGCAGGACAGACTGTCTGCTAAGGTAGCACCCTGGTAGGGCCCAGCCTTGCTTGCACAGACACTGTTTGAGCTCAGTGTAAGACCATGGATGTATGGGCTAGGTTCTGTCTAGGCTGAAAGGCTCTGGAATTGGTTTCTGGCCCAGAAACCTGGGATTCAGGTACCTTTACCTTCAGCCTGACCTCTGCTCTGTCCTCCAGCCTCAGCAGCTCGCCCCAGGAGCAGATTCTGGCTTCTGCCCAGGGTCACATCCTGCCTCGGCGTAGCTGTTGCAGGAGAAGAGCAAACTGGAAGAGGAGATGTGTGGGACGTGGTACATCCTGCCTGTCATCGCTGGAGGAGACACCAGTGCCTTACAGCAGCCAGGGGTCTTCTGAGCCAGCCCGGTGTTCCCACAGTGCATCCATGTTCCCCAGGCTCTGTTTGCTCCCAGGAAGCTGTTGGCGTGTTCCCCTGCCTTTCCTCATGCATTAGTTCCTCATTGCTGATCTGTGAAGACCTTAAATGGTACCTTGGAGAAGATTTCCACATTCCTGCTGGACGCTGGTGAGAGGTGGGCTGGCCCAGGCCCAGGGTTCCCCTCAGCACCTGCATAGTGAGGGCCTTGTTCCTCTTACTTGGCACAAAATCAGGATTCCAGCTAAGGCCAATAGTAGAGGTGGTGATTTATTTTACGCATCTGAACTTCCTCTTGCTTGGAGAAGACCAGCTCAGGGTCACCACGGAGTGGAGCAACTCAAAGCTGCAAGGATGGGTGACACTCAAAGCGTCACTTGTGGAAGAAGGCACCCACCCCCTTGCTGGACAGTCCACAGGCTCAGGGTTTGTGCTGTGGGGCACAATCCCAATCCTGAGGCTTCCTTCTGGTGGTCTTGCTGGTGATGTGTTCATAGACAAGTGCTATTTCCTTCCGAAATCACACACTGATGTTTCCTGAGGATACAAGGACGGAGCAATCAGCATCCCCACCAAGAGAGGCCATCGAGAGCTGCAGATGACAAACACATAACTGATCTGTGATCAGGTTGCAGCAATTATTTCCCATTTCTGCCACCGGGAGAAATGCTTGTTGCACCTCTGATTATCATTAAACTGCAGCAAAAAAACCCCACGATTGAAGCAAGATTAAAAAGTGAGCCAGAGCAAACGCAGAGCACCCATGGCCATTGCCCCATCACAAGAGCCTGATCCCCTTGCCATGCCTCCCCCAGCCCCGAGCAGAGAGTGCTGAGCTGCCTCCAAGGGCAGCTTCTCCTGAAACAGCATGGCCTGCCTCTATATCTGCTGCTCTTCAGGAGACCAAGAACATCCATAAGCATCCAGCTCCTGGGGCTGGCCAGGAACAGCAGCCAGCCACCAGATCATGCCCAGCACATGCTGGGTCCCCGCTGTGGATGCACAGAGGCCAGGTCTGGGATTGGGATGTGCAGGGCAGGAGCTGCCTGTCCCCCAGTGTGGGCTGGCTGGGACACACCACAAGCGTCCCCCTGTGGTAGTGCCGGGCTGGGAATGGGCTGAACCAGGTCTCAGCAGTGTGTGGGGGCTGCTTGTTCTGCTCAAATGTTCATCAACACGAGTTTGGTCACAGCCATGCTTGGGGGGGAATTATCACGGGAGTGGGATGTGCTCCTGGGGGAGATGCAGGCAGTCAGGGCTTTTCTACCCCTGTACAGGGAAGGAGGGGCAGGAATAGGGTCAGGAGTGGGGGGGTTGGGCGGGCAGAGGAGCTGGAACAGGATAAATCAGTTTGGGATTAGAAGGTGGCACTGGCAACCTGCCATGTGACAGCCAGGCTTGCGCAGCCAGGAGCCCAGCTGTCAGCCTGGTGGCAGCAATTAAATGAGGTATCGATTGAGGAATTGTTGTCTGCAGGGTTTAAAGATAAGATCGATTGAGACCAAAAGGTTTAGGCTCCGTTTACTAATTAGTCAGGCACGCTTGGGAGAGAAGCCTTTGGAGACATGGAGAGCTGAGCTGTGTACAGGCAGCACTGCCAATGTGCTGGGTGCCCCCCTCCCTGGCACCACGTCCTCACCGCTCCTGGTTCTCTGGTGCCAGAGGGTGAACGGGCACCGGGTGCCAGTGCCAGGGATTTTAATCAGCTGCGAGGTGGGGGCAGTGGAGGGGCTCAGGATTCTGTCTGCACTTGGATGGTGAGCTGCTTTCCTCCCAAGGCAGGGATGTGGGAAAGAGGGGCTGTGCATGCGCTTGGTCGTGGGGAGGAGTAAACCAAGAGAAGAGCTGCTCCCTTTGCATTGCAAATTGTCTGGGGGTGAATTGATCAATTTCTTAGGCTCTGGCGTTAGTTGCAGCTTGAACGCATTTCTCTCCCCCCTGCTCCTTGTGCAGCAAGCCCAGGGACAGAAAGGAGACAAATGTGGCACAGACTTGTGGCTTCTGTGCTGATTCCGCCTGTGCTCCACAGAGCCAAACTGGAGGAGAGCAAGGCGATGGCTTTATGCCCTCTGTGCTTTGTTCCCTCTCTTCCAGACGGTGCCCAGGACATGGTCAAATGGGGACAAGCGGGAAATGGCCTCGCCCGGATGTGGTTTGGGTGGCCTTTGAGACCGTCTCCTTGCTTGTGCTTGTGGGAGAGGGGGTCTGTGGCTTCAAAATAGAGTTGCCTTTAAACCAGCTGGGGAGCTGGGCTAGCCCTTGGCTCTCAGGGGATGTCTCAGTGTCAGCTGCGCGTTGGGAGGAGGCGTCGACGTGGCTCCCCCTTCCTGGGACAGCCGGAGAATTCCTCCTTTCATCTCAGCTTACCAGGAAAATTCCAGCCGAGCAAACAGCGGAGGGTCAGGAGCTGTCCGGATGGGTCCTGTGACCCACAGCCAGCCTGGGGGCATGGCCACCACAGTCATGGGTCACCCGTGGCTCAGACCCGCTGCCCACCCCGTGACGGGCCGTGCCCGGGGCGCGGTCACCGCATGAGCCGACACCAGCCCCGGGGGCCAGCACCCTCCGGGCTGCATTCCCTGCACGGGCCGCTCCTGCTGGTCCCGAGCGGCGCCGAGGGGAGCAGGGCCGGCCGGGGGTGCAGCACGTCCTGCCGCAAGCCTTGTCCTTCAGCCGGGGCTGCCATTAGCGCCGCAACCCGAGCCAGGCTGCCGTAGAACAGCGGCGGGACGGGAGAGCGGCCGGGGAGCGGGCGGAGGAGCCGGAGTCACCCGGAGCCGGAACGTGCCCCGGGGCTGGCGGGGATGAAGGGGAGGCATGGGAGAGAAAACAGAGATCAAGGACACCGTGACGCCATGTGGCTGTGGCAGGGTGTCTCATGCTTTCGCAGCAGGGCTGGGCAGATTTATAGCTTTGTCTTGAGGGTCTGGAGCCAGCCTCCACTTATTTCACATTTAGGAGGCAGTTTCCTTGGCTTTTCCTCTTTCTCTGGCTGGTAAAGCTGCCTGTCCCACGCTGGAGCAGACCCATGTCCTTGTCCTCTGCATACAGAATCAGTGCCTGGGACAGATATCGTGTCTCTGCCGGTGCCAGACAGAACCAAACAGGGTCTAAGGGATCATTGTTTTCCTGCTCTTGTCACACGGCTCCGTGCCACTGCAGTGGCCAGAAGTTGAATTTAACAATCCTTCTCCATGGAAGACATGAACCAGGCAGCTGGCCCAGGGCTGCCAAAGCTGTAATGTTCTTCCAGTGTGGATTTTCCTTTCCCTATTCTCCCCCAACAGTGGGGCTGACCATTCTGCCTATGGCCACCTGTCCAGCTAAAAGGGAACAGGATCTCCTGTGGTTTCTCTGGGTTTTAGAGCTAGCAAATGTCCTTTGGACTCTCTGCTCCAGAAGCCATTTCAGCCCATGCTGCCTTCTCCACGTGGCTGTGATGGATGAGAAATGCAGGAGACTGACACTGTTCAGACAGCACATCCAGGGTCCTGGCTCGTGATGTGAGTGCGTGTCGAGCATGAGATCAGAGCACTGTTTTCTGTTTCCTGGAGAGGTTGCAGGAACCACCCAAGCTGACCCACTCATCTCCCTGGTTTCCTGCTTTCCAGCATCTGCCTCTGCCAGAAGAAAGGTTGGTGGGTGGCTGATGATGGGTACCCTGGTGCCACCCTGACCTCCAAAACAGTTCTGGGGGACCCTTAGCTATTTTCCAGGCCGGCTGCCATGATAAGGCACTTGAAGAGTTCCCTAGGGGAGATGCAGTTAAGGACAGACCCATCTGCAGAGAGATAGAAAAAGCTCCAGAAGTCAGTCTGGGTCTCCCAGCAGATGCAATGAGTCTCCTCCATAACGGATCATTTTGCATTTCCAGGATGCCAGAGCATGCAGGAGGCACTGCTGCCTCCAAAGGTCGCCACGACAGAGGGGACAGCAGAGCTATTCCCACCTCTCTGTTTTCCTCATGTCATCAGCTGCAATCCAGCAGCAGGGAGAACAAAGAGCAGGCATTGGGAAAGCTGTTACAGCTCCCCACTGAGGTTGCTGTGAAGCAACGGGGAGCAGGAGCAGGACTGAACCCCAGCCCTTCCAAGAGAATCAGTGGAAGCACAGCACCTTTCTGGGCCTCCCCGTACCCTCAATGTGGTCATTGCTCTTGAGCACAGACACACCTCTCTGCAGGCAGACAAACAACCCCAGCAGCAGGCAGGAGGTTTCTTCTCTGTGCACAGGAAATCTCCATCTTTTAGGCTCAAGGGAGACCTCATCCATGTGTATAAAAACCCAAAGGGAGAGTGCAAAGAAGATGGGGCCAGGCTCCTCATTGGCACCCAGTGACAGAACAAGAGGTGATGGGCACAAACAGAAACACAGGAAGATCCTGCTGAACATCAGGAAACATTTTTCCCTTTGAAGGTGACCAAGCACTGGCACGGGTTGCACAGGGAGTGGTGGAGTCTCCATCCTCAGAGGTATTTCAAAGCTGTTTGGACATGGAACTGGGCAACTGGCTCTGGGTGGTCCTGCTCGAGCAGGGGGCTGGGCCAGGTGACCTTCAGAGTTCCCTGCCAACCTCAGCCAGTCTGTGATGCTGAGATCTTGCTGGAGGCAATTTTCCATTGTTCTTCTTTCCAAGTCAAAGCCTTAGATTCTTCTCTCTCTCTCCTACCGATTTGCCCAGGTTGATGGCTGTCATAAGTGCCAAACTGATCTGTCTGGGGCCAGGTGGATGTGGATGGCTCTCCCAGGCAAAGGAAGATGTTTGCCTGCTCAGCCACAGCCCCAGGAAAGCAGCAGGCTCTGTGTATGGGCCAGAGCCACCACATGTAGGAAACTTCAGTGACTCCCTCCGTGCCAGGAGGGACAGGCAGGCTGGGAACTCCCACACAACCTGGCCTTGGCCCCTCCAACACTGGGATTGATGTGGACTCAGCCAAGGACATATTAGAGATGGACTCTGCACAGAAAGCAGGGCTGCTCCTGGGAGCACATCCCACGCCAGGCTGTTCCTGCTGCCCGGGCTTCCTCCCACCCAGACTTCCCTTCCTCAGATCCAGGTCACTGCCTCTTGCCCTCCCATCATCAGCGATGGTGAATAATTCACCCCATTTCTGTCATTACCTTGAAGGTATTTATAGTGCGTGATCGGTGCCCTCAGAGAATTCCCTCTCCTGAGCTCCATAAATTGCGTTGCCTCGCCCTCTCCTCCGCACTGCCTGTGCTAATTGCTGCCTTGTGTTTGCTGACCTCTTGCATTTTGTTTGGTTTCTTGCATCCTTGGACCATGAGGGCAAAGGCTCTCTCCATTTCTCCCCAGGCTCTCCACTGGGGCCCCAATGTTGTGGGCAAACTGATCTCCAGGTCACCGGGGCACGGCAGGTGTTGTGAGACTGCAGAGTCACCTCTCTGCTTGCTGGGCATCCAATGTGATCTCACTCGTGGGCACATCCCACGCAGAGGAGAGGCTCAGCCAGAATGGTGGGATGGGTTTCTGTGCAAAGCAAGGGCAGCTGGAGCACGTGGTGAGCTCCTGCTGCACGTGCAATGCCTGGATAGGTCATTGCTGACTCCAGCTCTGCCTCTACAGGTTTTGGGGTCAGGAGGGACCTAAGGTGATGTATGGCTTGGTGTCCAAGGCCAGGCTGGATGGGGTTCTGAGCAACCTGGTCTAGTGGCTGGTGTCCCTGCCCATGGCAGGGGGTTGGAGCGAGATGAGCTTTAAGGTCCCTTAGAACCCAAACCATCCTGTGGTTATATGAGGGCAGATTTCTCCCAGTAGTTTTTGGTTTTGGCCATGCTGCACTTTAGAGCTCTCTCTTTCCATGAGGAACCATCCGTCTCTCATGCCCATGGCAGGACTCACTCATAAGCAGGCCAAGTGTCACCCATGGTGTCCCAAACTCTCAGGGTCTGCCACCAGAGTTGCTCCAGAGGAACATGGGGTTTTGAGCTGTCTCCCATGGCTCAGGGAGCACCACAGCACCGCAAAGTGGGCACAGAAAGCTCATACTCATACGCCTCACTGGCCTGGAGGCAAGCACAGAATCAGGGAATCATTAAAGCTGGGATAGCCTTCTAAGATCATCAGGTCCAACCATTAACCCAGCACTGCCATGTCCAGCCTAAACCATGTCCCTAAGCACTGCAATCCAGGCTTTAGTGCTCACTGGTCAGTGCTGGGCAGCCCGTAGGGCATCCTGTGACGAGAACCAGGAGATAAAGGCAGCAGGCACGTAGTAGCACTGTGCCTGTTTTCCTCAGGGATGCAGTCAGTTCTCGGCAGTTGTATTAAATCTTTATTTCTGTATCCTTGGCTCTCAGCACCGCCAGTCTCTCATGGCAGGGAGTCCCGCGGATTAGACTTTCGGGAAACAGCCTGCTCCTCCCCAGCTCAATGTTAATGTGGTTACTTCCAGAGTTGCTCAAGGTCACTCTGTCCCTCCCATCTGAGGGAGGATCAGGAGCTGAGCTGTGCCAAGTCTGGCAGGTCTGAGCTGCTGGTGGGGCAGGATCC
Organism: Eulacestoma nigropectus; assembly: GCA_013397775.1. NCBI lineage: Eukaryota > Metazoa > Chordata > Aves > Passeriformes > Eulacestoma > Eulacestoma nigropectus. Next base: position 162,752 of record VZTE01000388.1, on the reverse strand, counting down.
TGAGCTGGCCTCAACTGGGCTTTCAGTGGGGCAGCTGCTGGTGTGCACAGGGGCAGCTGTGGGGTCCCAGGGGAGAGCACCAGTACCCCCAGGGCAGGTGAAACTGGAGCAGAGCTTTCCCACAGGGTGGGCTTTGGTGCCGCACTGCCTAAGGGACAAAGAGCAGAGGGGAGGACGGGGCTGGAGCAGGTCAGGGAGGACACGGCTGCCCAGACCCACAGCTGAGCTTCATCCCCCTCTGCTCACACCAGCGGGATGGGCATCCCGGAACGCTGCTCTCCTGGGCGCTGGGCACTCAAGGGCTGCAGGTCCGGCGCTGCCATGCTCCTTCTCAGAGGTGTCCCCACCGGTCACCGACTGTTCCCCCGCAGGGAGTGGGAGCATCGCCACCGCCTGCAGCTCCCCGGGGCCCAGAGCAGGCGGATGCCCGGCTCTGCTCCGCTCTGCTCGAGGAACCACGGCGAGCGCGGCAGGCGGCACTGCTGTGTAGATGCTAAGCTAGGCCAGCGTATGGTGCTGTAGGTCCATGGTATAGCTTGTGAGACAGCACAGGGACCTGGGCTCCGGGAATTGCTTTAAAAGTCAGCCCAGTAGCACTGGGGAAGCTTGTGGAGGCTGTCTCCTATTTTGTTTGGGTTTTTGGGAGGGCAGATGTTTAAATCCTAAAAGGTCCTGGCCCCAAACCCTACAAAGAAGAGGAAGAAATGTGGCTGGTGTGTTTCTGAAGTGATGCTGCTGCACTCGGGACCCCACCCTGGCTACCGGCACTGGGCTCCAGGCTGTCGGTCCCATGGGGCTGGCAGTGAGGAGCCAGCACACCCAGCCTGTGCCTGAACGGTGGGAGATGCTACGGGCACAGGCCAGTGGGAGAGGAGACGGCTGCAGTGAGAAATCTCACTTCCCAAGAGCTGCTGTGCAGCATTTCCTGGCTGTTTCCAGTTTTAGAGGATTTCTTCCCAAGGAGAACAAGGAGGAGTCCCGTTTTCCCAGGGACAGCATGCGCTGTTTGCCTCATCCCACGAGTCTGCTGGAAAAGAGTTTTGCTGAGCAGTTTTCAGTCAGGCACGTGTAGAGGACCACTGTACCTTCTCTGCCATGGGGAAACCCCACTGCCTGCCCCCGCTTCTGGCACGGACAAATTCTCACACCACTGCCATTTATATTCTTATCTCACAGGGGCAGTTTTTTACAAAATGGTCACCTGACCCCCGTCAGTGTCCCCTCTGCTTTCACGGGTGCCCAAGGACACAGCATGGTGCTGCCTGGAGCGTGCCCTGGGGACCCAATGGCTCCGAGGTGGCTGAGTAAAAGTGCCAGCTGCTGGAGGCAGTCATGGGACCCGGCTCCACGCCCCCAGCTCGGTGGCCAGGTGACAGGGGATGCCCTGGCCCATGATGGGCCCCCAGGCATCGAACTCGCTCTGGCAGCACCTGAGAGCTTCCCCCGGGCAGGGGGCTGCTGGTGCCTGCCAGAGCCACCCTCACAGCGCACTCGTGTTGGGTGAGGGTCACACCCCGGGCACAGACCCCACGCCAGCCCCAGGCCAAGGCAACACACGAGCACAGCACAAGGCCACCCAAACCACCCCTCCCTCCCTTCCTTCCTCCCTCCTTCCTCCCTCCCACGGTCCGCTGGCTCCCCAGCTCACAGCTCTTCCTCCCGACATCCGAGGGGCACTGATGTGACATTAACTCTGTGCTCTCCACAGCCTCCCTGTTGTTACAGCCCTCCCAGAGGGAAGAGTGCATGGCTGTTCCAGTGGGTGCAGCATTGAGGTGTCACACCGGGCTGCTGGGACAGCTCTAGAGCCCCTCTGCTGTCTGCTGTCCCCTCCAGCAGCCCTCCCCTTGATGCTCTGGTCCCTAGGCTGGGACCAGTGTTCTCCCTATGACTGGAAGCAGTAGGAAAGGCTCTTCCCTGCACCTTGGAAGGAGGGTGCACCCTGTCAGCTCAGCTGCATCGGGTGCTCTGCTCCACACAGGGATTTAAGGCTGTGGCTGGAGCCTTCAGCATTTCCACATTTAATGTTGTCCTTTGTGTTGCTCAGGCAGGAACAGCCGTGTGTACAAATAATTAAAGGGAAGAATCGGAGTGATTAGGGCAGATGATTATTGTCAAATTATGATTTATCTCAGAGGGAAATTAGTATCTCCCCCTCCCCCAAAGGGCTCAGCCTAGCACAGTGAATGGGCACTGGTTTTTTGATTAATAGATGCCTTTAGAAGGTCACCTACATCCATTGCAGATTAACTCAGTGGGAAAAGTTCTTTCAGTAATTCAAGCTGTTGTTCTCACAAGCTGTCAGCTCGCTGCGAATCGGGAAGGTCCATCCGTTACAGGGCTGCTGGGTTGGAGGGGATCTTTCTTTCCTCCGGACACATAGGCGTGATATATGATGCACAGAGACATGGATGACCGAGAAAACGAGCTGTGGAAAGAAAACAAAAACAGCAGTAAAGGGAAGCAAGGGAGCTGAGAGAGCTGGCCCAGGCAGCCTGGGGCTGGGACTGGAGGGGCAGAGCTCAGCTTGAGGCTGGTGCTGGAGCAGTGGTCCCGGAGCTGCTCTGCTCAGTGTGGTGAGGGGTCGTATCCCCCTCCATGAGCTCCTCCTGCTGTGGAGACAGTGACTCGTCTCGTGTTGGTTCCATCCAAGCCTGTATTTAGACATGTCCATGGAGGTGTTGGGAAGGCTGGAGCCAGCGTCCCACGGGATCTGACAGCCTCCTGTGCACTTCTGGCAAAGATCCCACAGTGTCAAAGCTTGTCTCTTCCACACCATGGGCCTCGCAGCTGGCTGAGGCGAATGACCACACCAGGGTCTGACAGCAACTCAGGCATCTTCTTGGGGAAGGCAGGAACTGGTGATGGCAAAGTGGAAACATGACCAGCAGGGCTGAGATGAGGAGGAGTTGGGACTTTTGGATACTGTGGGCTCTGCACCCATCCACAAACCTATGAGCAGCACCAGAGATGCTCGTACTGGTTCAAGCTGTTCTCCCTGTTGACCTTCTCTAGCTGTTCTGTTGTAATTCCTTTGAGCTTCATAACCCCTGTGCTTAACAAAGTCTACAGAAGGGGCTTTTCCCTCCTCATGTGTCCATCCCTGCACGGAGACACTCGGGAGACGTCACTGAGGTGACATCCTACATGGTGACTTTGTGCCATTGAGTTCTGAACACCGACCAAGGCCCAGCATCTCAGGTTGTGTTGGGAAGGATGTGATGATGGGGCAGCTTCTGCCACGATGCCGTTTACAGGTACTCATTTTTAACTTGTGTGCATTTAAGACAAAAGGAGAGACTGGAGAGTCCTGCAGGTATCGTGCATTTTAAGGTGGAAACAAAGAGATGACTCTGTTCCTTGATAATGATGATTGTATTTAGATTTCTTTTCACAAATGAATGATATTTCAGCACAGTCATCAAAAATTCCCACTAACAAACGTTTCTTTTGCATCCATCTAGCCTTCATCGTAAATCCATGTGCCAGGCATTAATAGTATTCTCAGCAACAGATTGATTGACTAGAACATAGCTTGGTTTTCTCTAAACACTAAGGGGTTCTCAACTGATTTATCGCTTACTGAAGTCTGCACATATTTATATGTGTACCATATTCCTTGTTATATACGTACCCCTCCTGCACCCAAGCTTTCTTCAGCAGATCCATCATGATGGTGTCGATGGCTACTGTAGATCTGGACGTCTTGTTGCCAGATCTATAGCAGAGGCTTTGCTGGCCCGGTACAGAGTCGGCGTGTTTTTGATAAATGACTTTTAAGGCCGGAAGAAACAATTAGATCATTTTGAGTGGCATAGTCCAGAGGCTCTTATCCACTCACCCCTGCACAATGTCCAGTAATTTGAAGAGACCCAAGGTTTACTGCAGTAATCACGCATGGGCAATAACTCTGCACTCCTTCAGGTGCAAAGTCAAAACAAAATCTCTTTTATTGCGCGGTACCAATTCCCTAAATACCCCCACAGAACAGGATATGTAAACAGGATCATGTAAACAGGAAAGATGTTCACCACAGTGTCTCCCTATCACCTGGAGCAATACACAGACTTTGCCTATTATGGTAACAGGTAAACAATACCCTATAAGGTCACAAACTCCAATCTTCACTTCTCACAGGTCCAGCTTTGTCCACAAGCCACAAACCTCTCTCCGCCCATCCCCGGTGACCTGGACACAGTCCCAGGGTCACCTCCAGGCCCAGGAAAGAGGCTGTCTCTCCGGCCTTCCGGGCTTATCTCTCTGTCACCACATAGTGTAACCCAAGAGTTTACCTTCCAGAAAAGCCTTCTGTTTTGGGGGGCATCAAGAGATTCCTGGTTAGGCTGGTTTTAATGCAAGGCTTTGGATATTTGGAAGGTTTGGGGGCGTATATGAGAATCTTGCTTTGATATATTTTAGTTAGTTTGAGGCTTGCTGAGAAGAACTTAAGCCTGTGGGCGACACTTTCAAGGGCTTCAGGCTGGAGAAGAAATAAAAACATCTCCTGATGCAGTTTCTAAAGCTGTCCTCATCTAGATTGTGAGGGATTGGCCACAGAGTGCATCTTCTCTGGAACCAAGAGGTGATTCTGGAGTTGCTCCCTGTATCCATCACACACTGAGGACAGGACATAATGAAATGGAAGAGGAGAGAGCAGCAGGACAGCACCGATGACCGGTTTTCCATGTATAGCCAGGCTCCTGGACTAGATCTCAGCATCAGTCATCACGGGGCTTAAGAAGGCCAAGGGCAGGGGCAGGGGCAGGGACAGGGATTCCTGTTTCCAGCACACCCTGCAGTCTGATTTTGGCTTCCTGAGGGGCGGGTGCTGGTGAGCTGATGAGAGGAGAGCTTTCAGACAGCAGCTGCCCGGAGAGCCGAGCCCCAGCTGGAGAAGCCCTCTCTGACATGGGCATGGCATCCTCAGGACACTGCCTCTTTACCAGCAGGAAGAGGCAGCTGGAGAAGAGACCAGGCTAAGAATTTTATTTTTACCCCTGCAATATCCTTTGATCCCCTGGTACGCACTGTGGGGACTGGCAGGTGCACTGCTGTGCCCAGCTCTGGTGGGGAGGCATCCTCTGGTGTGTGCACCATCACAGTGATCACTGCTGTGATTGACTGGCTGTCTAATGGGTTGTTACAGCACTGCAGAGCCTGTCGTGCTCTACAGGTTAACTGTGAGGAGCTGGGGAGATGAAGCAACACTCCTCTAAATTGGGCTGTGCATTGGGAGCAGCAAGAAGGATCTCAAAAAAACCCGACCCTACCCTTTGCAAAATTTTCGTTTATGGTCTTTCACAGGGGAGGCCACAAACAAATGGAGGAGATGCGAAGAGTCAAAAGGGAGTTTTCAGTTGGATTTAAGGGGTTTTTTTCTTTCTTTAAAAGGCCTGAGTTGTTCAAGGCAGGCTTACTGCTCCTGGTGACTTTGTTAGTGCAGATATGCCCAACCTCTGCCTTGCTGTCCTTAGCTTGGTGCAAGGAAACCAATGACTCGGGGCCTTTGCAGCCCTGTACATGAAGGTAGGGGTGAGGTGTTCAAACTACAAATGTTCCTCACCAGGCACACAAGTCTGCTGTCCCAGATGTTTGATGTGAATCTCAAACACTTACTGTCAATTTCTGATGTGCTCACATGTCCTACACAGGCGCATCGTGGATGTCATTTACACAAGAGCTCCAAGGCTGGGCGTCTGTGTCCTTGGCTACAAAATCAGCTCTCCTCTCAACAGGAGTGTTGTCACCAGGCTTGTGGTGCCGGTGGCTGTGCTAACCCACAGCTCAATGTCCCTACAGGGCAAGGGACAAGTGGCCTCAGCAGTGTGGACCTTTCCTTCCCTTCTCAGATCTTCACACAAGTCCCACCATGCGAAGCCAACCTGGGAGCCACAAGCTGGTGCAGCCCTTGCTCCAAGTGACCAAGCCCACAAACCACGCTGGGTGAGGAAAGGATGATCTCCCTCCCGTGTGATGGGAAGGACTTGGATGCCACAAGACAGAGGAGTTTTGGCTGCAGGATTGCTTTGGAAGAGCGCATCCCTGAGCTCTCTCCAGCAGTGTGTGACAGAGGGCAGCTCTCCCTGGGGGAAGGCAGGAGGGAGGACGGAGGATCCTGTGCTGAGCCTGGAAGCAGCCTGCCTCCGGCTGGCTCCTGGAGGGACACGAAGGACCACGCACCTCCCTCTGCCAATGCCATGTGTGGCAGGAGCACACTTGCCGTTTGTTCTGGCTCTCGGAACAGCAGGCCTTTGATTCCCTTGGTAGAGCTCATCTGCGCTTCTCTCTGGCCTCCTCCTTTCTCTGTGCCAACCACGTGCCCCCCAGCCCGTGGGCTCTGCTGTCATTGTTGGCTGCTGGTTCCACTGGCCCCAGCTTATTGCATCTGTTTTGATTTGCCGGGCCTTGCATTCAGCCATCCGTTCAGCTTTTATTGTGGGTTTCTAAGCGTCAGCTCCGGGTGGTCATCGGCGGCTCCTTTCTCCCAGGCCGTGCACCAGCTGCATATTAATTGCTCCCCTGTCTCCGCTCCCTCGCTCCCTCCCCGTCTCGCCACGTGGCGTTTGCGGTTTGCAAACTTTGTGGGAACACTTTGCGATCAAAGCCCGGCTCTCCCCTGGGTGAAGGTGTGAGCAGGGCTTGGCCACCTCTCTCAGGGAGGCTGGGTACTACACCAGAGGCAAATCTGGCCCCTCTCCTGCAAGTCTGTGCTGGGAAAGCCTTCCTCCGATGGCTCTGTCCATCTGCTGGCCGCTGGCCGTTCCTCACCATTGCCTACTGCCCGATGCTTTGTCCAGTCTAACTTCAGTATCCTGAGCAGTGGGGCTCTGGCGCTTTCTCTGGCTGATCAGTGCCACGCCAAGAAAATTCCAACTTCTACATGGTCTCCCCGAACATGGAATCATAGAATCATAGAATCACAGAGTCAGAGAATCATAGAGCCACTAAGGTTGGAAGAGACCTCCAAGATCATCAAGTCCTGATGCTAGGAGGTTCTCTTTCCCTGGTGCCCCTGTGGTACTGCCTACTGCCAAACAGAATTTCACTTCATGCTGTGAGATGTTGCATTGAGAGAAAAAATTAAAATAAATGCTCATGCTCACAAGCCTGAGCAGGCTCCTTCCGCCCGGCCTTGCGCTGCTCCTCTGGGCTACAGCCCTTTGGAGACTGGGCTGTCTTGAATCATGAGCCTGCCCTGGCTCTGAAGTGTTGTGTTGCTTAATGACTGATGATAATGTCTCTGTATGTAGGCTTGTAGCCTGGCTATCCATCTTTAAATTTCAAAATCTTTCCTCCTCAGCCATTACCTCCACCCTCGTAATCATTCCTGTTGCTTCTCTGAATTCCACCTCATTTGTTCTTGTTTGAAGGTAGAGCACAATCAAACCAGCCAGTCTGGGAGCCTGGGTGGGGGCTGAGGTCTCAGAGGGGTCAGGACTGAGTTTTGAGAGGGGCTGAGGCCTCAAAATGGTCTGGGATGAGGTCCAAGAGGGGTCCACCTTCACTCCTTGGCCTTGAGCTGCCCTGAGGTCAAGAAGGTTCATCAACAGCCCATCCAGCTGTGTCAACATCAGCTGACCTGGGAAGAAAGGTATTTCTCCAAAGGTTTATGAGGAGAGGGGCTGTAGGCTGGAAATGCTTTCAGCATTTAACCTGCCTGTGACTGTGTGTGCTCACCTCCCCCCAAAAAATCATTGCACAGAAATGGCTCAGTGTTTTTAACAAGGTCTGCCTGCCCACAGGAGCTTTTAGCAGAGGATGCTACTCTGGCTGATCAGTGCCATGCCAAGAAAATTCCAGCTTCTACATGGTCTCCCCAAGCTCAGTGACACAGACAATGGCACAGTCTGCCAGACAGGGACACGAAATAAAACATGGAAAGAGAGTCCATCTCTTGGGAGGTCTCTGGTCCATCCTGCTGCTTGGAGCAGGACTGTTGGCAGTCAGATGTGGCTTTGTTTGGCCAAGTCTTGAGAATCCCATACCTCTGTGACCCAGCCCAGGGCTGCACCACCCACCCGGGGAAGGCATTTTTCCTAATATCCAACCTGAAGATTCCTCCTGCAGCCATCTCCTCTCATTATCCCGTCCACCACTGCTGAGACCTCACGGGTGAATGACACTGGGCTGTGTCTAGGCTGCTCTAGGGTGATAACTTTCTGTTTTAAGGTGAAAGAAAGCCAGACTGACTCCCCAGTGTGTAAAGAAAGGCCTTCTCCCCCCCATATCCAACTCGCCATCATCCATCCGAGCCGGCTGCCGCTGCCGTCGCTGCTGTAGACCATGGCATTGCTCCTGTGCAAAGATGGGGCCTGGCAGCTCTGCTAAGCCCCCAATTTTTTCTCTGCCTGGAGTAAGACTGGCACTTTTTCATCCTAGCAGGAGAACCGTGGTATCCAAATTAAGCACAAGCTGTAGTGTTTGAAGTCTGAGCAATGAGCTTTCCTTGGCAATGGGTGGGTTTCTATCATGGGGGTAGGGAATTCCTCGTCTGCCCTTGATTTCACTCCCAAGCAATTTCTGTTCCGTGTCCTCACCTCTGTTCATTTGACGGGCTCCAGTGTGATAAGTAGATCACAATTAAAGCCACAGGTAGGGTACCTGGCCAAAACCTTTGATGGGAACTTACTTAAATGGAAAGATCATACCTTTTTAATAAATAAGTGGAGTTGGCATGAATTCAATTTGACATTTGCCATATTCTGCAGAATTATGAGCATTCACTTTTTTCAGAAACTGTATTTAAACAGAATGCTTTTGGTCGATGACAAATTTTGAACAGTTTTGAAGAAGGTTTCAGTAAAAATAGACAATGTGTTAGCAAACAAAAATCAGGGGGCTTGTGAATTTCCAGGGAGACCTTGGGTGGGTTCACAGGCAACCATTCCAACCATTTTTCAACTCAGGAAAACTGATTTGAAGAAGCTACTGAACTCTTTGTGAACATTATTGTTTGGACAAAGAGGAATGGCTTCAAACTGAAAGAGAGTAGGTTTAGATTAAATATTAGGAAGAATTTTTTCTCTGTGAGAGTGGGGAGGCCCTGGCACAGGTTGCCCAGAGAAGCCGTGGCTGCCCCATCCCTGGAAGCGTCCAAGGCCAGGTTGGATGGAGTTTGGAGCAACCTGGGATGGTGGAAGGTGTCCCTGCCCATGGCAGGGGGCGGAATGGGATGATCTTTAAGGTGCCTTCCAACCCAAACCATTCAGTGATTCCATCATTCTCTGATTACTCAGACACCTCCAGTTCAGCTCAGTGCCTCAGGACAGAGATGATCTTGTTCCTGCCAATAGGTAAGAGAGTGTGTGCGCTTCCTCAGTCTCCCCAGCTCCAAATAATAACTACCTACACACGGCTTCAAACATCCTGCACAAAGCAGCTTCTTGCCAGCTCCTGCCATGGGCAAGGAGGCCCAGCAGGATGGGCAGTGTTGATGTGTGGTGCTATACGCGAAGGGCACATGTCTGGAGCCGCTTCTTTGGTCTGTACATGCACGCCTGGCCCCAGACAGCCAGATCCTCTCCTCCTCTCACTCTCATCTCCTCCATGTTCTGAAGAAAGGACTTCTGTCATCTCCAGCTCCAGGAAGTGGGGTTTCTTAATCTCTCAATTTAAAAAAGCAATTAGCCCTATCCTCCAATGCAAAAGCTCCTTCAGTCCCAGCAGCATCAAAACTCTTCCAGCTGCAGGTAGCTTGGAGATCTTGCTTAGCAGCTGCACTTGGTTTTGACAGTTTCTTCCCAGACAGAGGCAAACTGGACAGGACTCAAGTGGCACTGCCATACTGTCAGGTCCTGCCAGGAACAATCTGCTTACTCTGCCTGTTGGAGCCTCTCCCGCTCAGTGTTTGAGCACATCTACTGTCTGCAGCCAGGACATAGCTCCCAGCTGCCTGAATGCTGAGGTTGTCAGTGCAGGCTTTTTTCTGAGAGCTTCCTAAAGAGCTCTTTGAAACCCTTTTCTGTGGACACACTGATGGGGACACACTCAGACTGACACCTTTAGCAACACCTTCCTTCTCATCCCTGTGTGATGTGGTCCTGTGGAGGTGAGAAGCGGATCAGTCAGTGACAAGTAGATCAAAGAACCATGGCCACAAGCTGGGCTTGAGACATTCTGGTTAAAAAATGTTTTATCTATATGGGTGTTTCTTCCCTGGACAGGTTACCAGAGAAGTGGTGCTCTCAAGATGCAGTTAGGACAAACCACGGCTGATCTGGCATAGCACCGGCCATGGTCCACCTCTCAGCAGATTGGGCTAGAAATCTTCAGAGGTCACTTCCCCCCAACATTTCCTTCTGTCTTTGATGGATGTGGATGGAGAAGCCATTGGTTTCCCTTTTACTCAGTAACAAAACTTGGGTGCATCCTTTTCCTTTATTGTCTCCTTGCCTTGGTCCTCTCTTGGATTTCAGCCCCTTTAGAGACCTTGTTTGTGCAAAATGTAGAAATTTTATACTTAGATCACAGAGTAACTGCTTTACCCTGATTTAGGCATGTTCTCAGCTTGAAAGTGTGTGAGAATCTCTCATACTGGGCCCAAAAAATGGGCTGGTCCTCAACTCACACCAGACTCGACACGGAAACAAAGGGCATTGGAGAAACCCTTCAAGAAGCCTTAAGATACACGATTTTCTCAGCAGATACTCCTTTCCCCTTCCCTCTTGAGTGAAGTATAGTCAAACAGCTGGGTCAGGGACAGACAAGGCATGGGGCAAAGGGGGACTGGTCTGCCCCATGCTCTGCAAAGCCATGAGTTATCCCAGCTGGCTTCTCACACCCCAGAGCTCCTTAACTAAATCACAAGTTGGAGTCTGAGCTCCGTTTACAGCCAGAGATGGAGCTGCAAGTGTTTTCTTCTGCTGGGACAAACTGGTCTCTGAGGAGAGGTCACCCTTCCTTACCGAGGAGATCAGATCACTTAGACAAAAAAACTGTTTTCACTTAGACAGCAACTTAGTGTTGTCACTTAGACAACAAACGTTTAGTTTTCTGAACTCGGAAGATCCACATGGTCAGGGCAGCAGAACAAGACTCTCGAGCTGTTCAGTAAGACCAAGGTGGGATGCCTCTTTGACCATGATGTTTTCTGCTGGAGGGTGGGTGGATTTGGACAAGCAGGAGGTGGATACTTACTTCTCCCAACTTCCTTGGGAACTCTGGTTGTGTCTTATCAAAGGCCAGTGGTCGTGCACAGCTTTCCATCCAACAGTCCCTTTGTGCTGTCCCGCTTCCTCTAATGACAGTTCAAGGACTCCTCCTGCTCCATGCTGACTTGTGTGTCTTTCTGGAGACCTCTTCAGCAAGACGTGTCAGTGCTGAGGTCCTCCTACATCCCCCTCATCGATGTGCAGCATGTCCTGACCCTCTGTGCTCAGAGTTTTATTTGCTGAGACACTGTAAAAAAATACTGTGAGAAAAGTCCAGCTCCTGCCTGGACAGTGACTGTGTAAAAATGGCACCTTCTTACTCAACCCACCAGCTCCCCTGTGCATCAGCCTGAGCTGATGTGGTAATGACAGGAACAAAATCGTGCTGCCTGACATGACTCACAGCTCTGCAGAGCCGGGCTGGCTACAGAGGAGGGAGCTAGCAGGATGCGTTTTCTGCGGAATCGTCAAAAAGCGCATCCTACCCTTAACACACGTGCAGAGCCTGGCACAGGCCACGGAGCAGCCGTGCTCCAGTGGGCACAGAAAAGAGACTGGCTCTTTTCCCTTTTACACCCATCCTTTCCATCTTGGAAATGGAGGAATGGTGGCAGGGGTGGGAAGCGAGGACTAGAAATCCTCGCTTCCCATCCAGCGAGGACGTGGGCTGGGACACCCTGGGAAGGACTGGCCCTGCCTGCATGGCTGATGCACATGGGTCACAAGGCAGGGTTTGCTCCCCAGCAGGTCCCACAGTTGTAGAGAAAGAGGAAGGTTTTTCAGCCCTGGAGCTGCACACAGCCTGGCCCTTCCTTTGTGCAGCCGTGCAGCCACGAAAGACTCTCTCTGTGCTTTACTTTCTCTCATATGGCCAGTAAGGGATAATCACCATGGATTGGTCTCGCCACGGAGCTCAGGCTCCCCTCTGGGAAAACAGTGGTTCTTTGTGAGCGTGACTGTCCTTCCCAGCTGTCTGAGGTAAGGTATAAAGAGGAACTCTAGCTCTTCAGTAAACTGTGGGGAAGCATGGCCAGGTAGCAGTCATTTTCAGGGGGAAACATCTCCAAGAGACCTGGAGAAAGACTCAGGAGTGCTGTAATCAGACAAATTTGTGATATCTAGGATTGTTGAGGTTACTGATTTTCAACTCTGCATCCTAAGACAGATTTTCTGCAGGAAAATGGCATGACTAGACCTTTACAGAAGGACTCACAGGGCAGCAAAGGGCTGAGCAGGTGTTCGGTGAAGTCAGCTTTTATCCCAGAGAACCTTTGGTACGGGTGGTACAAGCGATGGAAAAAAATCAGAATCTCAATTTCTTACTGAGTTGATGGGATGGCAAAACATCTGTTAGCTTCAGGCTGCATGGATTTGATGTGGGATCCTTGCAAACTGGAAGTGGGAGGCACCTTGGGTGAGAGCAGCTGCGAGAGTTCACAACTCTGAGTGGCAGGAGAGTGGCAGAAGAAAGGCAATGGGCTCGGGAGACATCTCCTGTGGCCTCGGAGAACCAGGAGGGCAGATCCCAGGGGTTAAGGGGGACAGAGAGGAGGGCTGCTGACACTTCCTTACAGAAATGATCTTAAGCATACAGGTACAAAGGAAGGCAAGGAAACGCAGCAAATAACCAAAGCAGCTGAATCCCGAGCTACTCGCTGCTCTGAAACTCAGGAAGGAAAAAACAAACTGCATAACCACAGCCAAGTAATGGATAAAGAAGAATATGAAAACATGGGTCGATCTCAGAAAGGCTGAGGCTCAAGAAAAAGCACAGCTAGTCAGAGGATAGGACAGCAGAGTCCCTCCTGCCTGCCTGGGCGCGCGCCTGTCCCCCACACTGAGAAGTCCTTATGGGCGAGCTCATGATCCAGTTCTGTATTCCAGACTACTGGATGGACACAGTGGGACTTGCTGCCCACCTCTGCCAGCACAAGGTCAATAGTGCCACTGGTGACTCGCTCCAGAGCTCTTTCAGGACCCCGAGGCCAAGAAGGCACCCTGCTTGGTGCAGACTTGGGTGACAGTGTCATCCAGCACAGTGCAAGGCAATGTCTGCCCAGGGCTACCTGGTGCACCACCTGGAAGTGGTTCAGCTAAAACCTGACTCAGGCCCCATCTGGATGCTTGGAAAGGAGTTTTGGTGGGTGAGACCGGCTGACTGCTGAACGCTTGTGCAGAGATGTGTGTAAGTCAGTGCCGACCCAGAAAACTGGCAGGAGAGTGGCAGTGATGCTCCCTTCTGGCTCTGCTTGCATCTCTTTCTGTTTAGTTCAAGATTACGAAGCTAAGTCCCATTTTATATGAAATAAGGAGATCTGAGCCATATGTCGTGCAGGTTCAGATCACATCTTGTGGCACAGATCTGCAGGGAAACTTCCGTGAGTCTTGAACCAAATCGGTCGTACCCAGGTGGAGGTTACATCTTGTGGAAGAGGCAGCTCGGAGATAGACAAGGTCAGAGGAAGGGTGACACAATATCCGTACAACAGAGCCAGCAGCAGGTGATTTTACACGGCCCATCAGCCTCCCTGGTGCCCCTGCAACACCACCAACCCCTGGGACACAAGTGCTGCCAGTTCTGCCCTGGGCACTGGGGAAATGAGGCACGAGGAAGGTAAATGACTCAGCCCTTCGTCAGGGCATCTAAGTGAAGCAAAGGTCTCCTGGTATCTATCCTACACTGAAGGGTAGCACTCTCTAGGCCACTCACTCTTCTCTCCAGCCTCAGGCTGTCTCTCCCTCTGGATCAAAAGAAGATTTTCAGGGGAAGATGATCCTGATGGTCCTATTTCTGTTTGTGGCATTTTAGAGCCCTGAGAAGTTTTCATCCATGGCAAACAGAAAGTGATGCCCCAGGCACAGGGAGGCTTTGTGGGCTGAAGCTTTGTGGGTGTAGTGGGTCTGGCTGGGATGAAGCTCATTTTCCTCCCAGCAGCCCGTATGGTGCCGTGTTTTGGATTGGTGACTAAAGCAGTGTTGATAACACACTGGTGTTCTGGTTAGTGCTGAGCAGTGTTTGCATTGTGCTGAGGATTTCTCTGTTTCCCATTCCACCCCCAGGCATGAGATTGGGAAAGTACAGAGCCAGGACAGCTGATCCCAACTGACCAGAGGGATATTCCAGACCATATGATGGCAGCAATAAAAGCTCAGGGAAAGGAGGATGAAGGGTTGTTCGTGGTTATGATGTTTGTCTCTCCGAGTATCCATCATGTGTACTGAAGCCCTGAACTGCAGGAAGCAGCTGGACATGTGCCTGCTGATGGGAAGGAGTGAATGAATTCCTTATTTCCCTTAGCAGGCACACAGCTTTGTTTCTTTACCTCAACCCACGAGTTTTCTCACTTTTGCTCTTCTGATTCTCTTCCCTGTCCTGCTGTGGGGAGGACGCAAATGAGCAGCTCTCTGGGTGCTTAGCAGCTGACCAGGGTCAACCCCCCACAACAGGCCTAAAATATGCAGCCTTTGGGCTGAAAAATCAGACTGACTTGCCAAGACCACAGCAAGTCTGTCATCCCTCTTTTAGGGACGGGGAGCTGGGGGGTGGTATCTGGGGTGGGGCAGACAGGCCGAGCTCCTCAGGTCTCTGCTGGACTCTTGAACCTCAAGTGCCCACCACGTTCCAGCTGTCCATGAAGGGATCATTTGCATCAATGCCATGTGTTTATCTATCTGCCCTCAGTTCCCAGGAGCCTGAGAGCTATTGAGCTGTGGCATCGGGGACGGGTGACACGTGTGTGGTGTGCATTTCTCCAGGATGGGCCTGGGGGCTGCTTTGACATGAGGACACCGATCAGCTCAGTTGTCCCCACATCAAAAATCACCCTGGGCCTTCTTTACCCTCCTCCCCACAGAACAATGCTGATGAAAACCAAAAGCAAGTGGTGTGTTACCTGAGAACACGGCTTGCTCAAAGTCATCAATGCATGGACTTTTGGGTTATGGATTTTCACATGCAAAGTGCCACCGATTTCCTGTGGATCAATGGGAAGAAGCCAAGCAAAGAGGAAAACGTCCAGAGAATGATTTATCAGCCTTTGTCACTCAAACAATATCTCCCTGTTCTCTGTGGAGTATTCGTTCAGCTTTAATACAGTGACAGTGCTTTACGTGTTCTGGGGAAGTGCAGGTCCCTTGCAGGGGGCAGGAATCTGAGGTTTCCAAGTACCTCAAGAACTGCTCTGGGAATCAGAAAGGATTATGTTTTCCAGCTCTTGTGATGTGTTGCAGCTGCCCACTGACTTTTTTGTTTCCATCCTTGGCACGCAGAAGAATTTCATCACCACACTCTTTATCATGGAAACATGTCATTCAGTGGCATTCGTACATACTGTTCACATCAAATCAGAAGGTTGGCTCGAACCCCTGCAGAGATGGGACCTTTCCAATTGAACCTGCCTCCATAGGTTTGGTGCCGGGCTGAACGCAAAGCCAGAAGGAGACCGATTTTTTTCAGACAGGTTTTCAGAGACGACAGAAGATGCATGGAAGCCTCCCAAGAACCGCCTACCCCATGAGATGTTCACCATTCAGGATGTTGGCAAACTTGTCAGATCAGAAGGTTGTGCAAGATGCCAGCCGCTCAGGGCCAGAAGTGTTCGTGAAGTTTTGGGGACTGTCAGATTTTCGCTGAAGAGCTACCTGAGGCAGCCGTATGGCCCAACACCAAGAGCTGAATTGAATCTAGGTCTTCCTCAGGATCTGACGCCCGCTGCTCTCTTTCCCTGCTTGGGATTTGGAAAGCCAGACCTGGAACAGGATGTGATTTGTTCATGTTGGTCTGCGTGATGCCAGCTGAGGCTACTGGCAAATCCTGCTCGCTGAAAAATTATCTCATGTAGATGAGGGTCAGATGATTAACTTTGATGAATCTTGCCACAGCTGAAATTACTGCCAGTGCTAGGTATGAGAAGGAAACATTGGCAGAGCTGTCTCCCTGCCATAGGAAGGATCTCTTTTTCTCCTGAAAGTAAAGCAGGGGTGCTGTAGCTGCTTTAGCTGGACTCCTCAGCCTTGATGAGAGAGGAGGGTTTAGTTTCAGGCCTGCTTCAGAGTCTTTCCTTCTGAAATACTTACACAAGTG
Source organism: Eulacestoma nigropectus (assembly GCA_013397775.1). Taxonomy (NCBI): domain Eukaryota; kingdom Metazoa; phylum Chordata; class Aves; order Passeriformes; genus Eulacestoma; species Eulacestoma nigropectus. The sequence goes on along the minus strand of VZTE01000388.1, from coordinate 146,519 downwards.
AAGAGTTTTTCCTGAGGAAACAGTCCCTGGAGAAGAGATTTTCATCTGGAATAAACAGGACAGTGGATGGCATTTCACAATGAATTCACCAGCTGGCATGTATGAGGCAAGGGCAGTGGGGATGGGTAGGGATTGCTGCATTTGATCATGGGATTTTTTCATCTATTCTGCCATCCAAAAAGTGCCCTGACCCAGGAACTCTCTCTGGGGCTGATATCAGCAGTGAGGGATTGATAAGCCTGGGAGATGTGCTTTGTCTGCCAGACCCCAAAGCCCACGCCTGTCACCAGCTCTGTGGAGGCATTGGGGGTCCCTTGGGAGGCCAGCACAAGGGCAGATGTGGGAACTTCCTGGTTAAGGTGGCAGCCCTCTGCAGTTACCATAGAATCATGGAATGTCCTGAGCTGGGAGGGACCCACCAGGATCATCCCTTTCAACTCCTGTCCCTACACAGGGCATCCCAACAACCCCACCCTGTGCCTGAGTGCATTGTCCAAACGCTCCTGGAGCTCTGGCAGCCTTGGGGCTGTGACCATTCCCTGGGGAGCCTGGTCAGTGCCCCACCAACCTCTGGGGGAAGAACCTTTTCCAAATGTCCAACCTAAACCCCCCTGACACAGCTCCAGCTGTTCCCTTGGGTCCTGTCCCTGGTCCCAGGGAGCAGAGATCGGAGCTGCCTCTGCTCTGCCCCTCAGGAGGAGCTGCAGGCTCTGGGGAGGTCTGACCTCAGTCTCCTCTGCTCCAGGCTGGACAGGCCAAGAGCCCTCAGCTGCTCCTTGTATGGCCCCTCTTGGCCCTTCTCCATCCTCATGTCCCTCCTTTGGACACTCTAAAAGCTTTCAGTTGTCCCCAGTGAGGTTTGAGGAAGGTGAAGGAGGCTCCCTGACTGCTATGAGGTCATGTTTGAAAGATGCAAACAAATGAGGCAAAGAAAACGATGTGCAAGACAACCAGCACAACACCCAGCAGGCTGCAATCGCCACAGGCTCCCACCAGCCTGCACAGACCCGTGGAAGCCAGCGCTGGTGGCAGGGGCTTGGACTGCAGTCACACTGAGGCTGCTGCTTGTCCTGCAGCAGTTGGCTCCTTGTGGCAATCAGGAGGGCCACCCCAAAGGGCTTCAGCTGACAGGAGTTTCATGCAGTGGTAGCAGCAGCAGGTGTCTCAGGTCGCTGTGGGACGTCCCAATGCACTGGAAGCCTGGCCTGCTTGTGGGACCACGAAAAGAGCAGGGCCGTGGGTCAGGGGAGCAGAGAAAGGCAACGTGCACTGGCTGCAGCCAAACGCAGCTGGGCTCTCACGGCTTTTTGTTGAACATCCACCACTTCTTGTGGTGACACCAATGAAATCCCCATCCGGTTGCCTCGCTAGGGGCACCCAAAGCAAGAGCAGAGAGACAGATGAATCAGCCATAGGTTTGCTTGCTGTAGGATGCCCGTTGCCAGTGGATTTCCATGCTTCCAAGAGCAAGCTCAAAGCTAAGTTCATTTTCTGAGTAGAGGGCTGCTCTACCAGATTTTCTGTGGTTGGAAATAGACTCATCCGAAACTTCCAGACTGGGCATCTTTCGGAAAACCAGGCTTCAGCTCAACTACAAATTCACTGAGCATCACCTATGGAAGTTGGGGTGAGATGTTGCACCCTGTTCTGCAAGAAATCTGATGAGACAAGGACAGCCACCTCCCCAAGGTGTGCATAGCCTCTCTAACAGAAACCGTGGCTTTGCAATTGCAGAATGAGTGGGTGTTTTTTGAAGCAAAATGAAAAGATCATCTGTCCTATGAAAGCAGTATCCCAGCCACAGCCTGTGCTGCACCTATTACAACCAAACCAGCTGATGTGGAGAGAAATTCATGGAGCAGCCACCCGTCCCCAGATTCACATGCCAGAAACGTACTGATACTGAAAGGGGATAGGGACACTGCTGCACAAATATCCCCAACAGAAACCAACCTGTCAGGGAACAGAGAGCAACCCACTGAAATCATGTCAGAGACAGGCAGAGACACAGCACTGAGAGTGTCACCGTCACTGATAGGAGACAGTTGTCCAGAAATAACACCCCTGCTTAGCTTGGGAGAATGGCACACAAAGGACTCAGAGGAAGCTGAAGAGAAAGTGGTGAGTAATCCACAGCTTGTAACTCCAAAAGTTATATAGAAAGGGTGAAGAAAGAACAGAGAAGCTAAAAGACTGCGAGGTCCCCAGTGCTGCTCAGTCATTAAGATAACTGATAGAGGTGTGTCCACATCAGCACAGAGATGTGCCTGGATCCCAAGTGAATGAGATCCCATGGCTGTAGTTCTGTCCCTCTCTAGCTTTCCTACCGTGTCTGATCCTCACTCATTACAGCATGGCAGCCATAAGCATTAATGGACCAGGAATTGTTTCTTTCTTTAGTTTTGGGAGGAATCTGTCCTTCCTAAGCATGCACTTAGTAAACACTAATGCATGTGGTTGCTCTGTCCCAGGCTACTGTCCTTGCTCCATCCAGGGCAAGGAAGCAGGGGTACTTGGGCTTGTGGAAAAAAGAGGGAAGGAAGAGAGGGGAAAACCAGGCTGTGTGGATTTCAGCAATCTTTCAACTACCCTGGTTTCTGTTTGGCAACTTGGTCTGCCTGAAAGGGCCCTCTCAGAATGTACAGGATGGATGGTGGAGAAATCTGATAGGCAGGAGCTGAGAGGAATGTTCCCGATGATGGTTTGAGAATGAACAAGACACCAAGCACCAGAGAGCTGTCACTTCCCCAACATCCCCCCCTGCCAGGGCGATGCAACAAGAGAAGTGTTCAGGCAACGTCTTACATTGTCTGGACACCCACTATGGAGACAACACAACTAATGACCAGGCACATCTTCCTGACTCAGCCGTTCATCAGGGTGGAACTGTGATCGTTTCCCTGCTGGGTTTCCACTCTCACACTGCCTTTAGTCCCTCCTCTGCTTACAGGGACCATTCCCAAGGGAAGGGAGCAGATCATTCAGCCCACACCACCTCCTGAGTTCTCACTGTCAGTGCTGAAGTTCCCCTGGAGTTCCACATGTCATACGTGCCAACTGCACTGGTGACAGACCTGCTCACTCATTTTGTAGAGGTGTTGTTGTAGAGTGTTGTTGTAGAGGTTGTTTGTCAGAGTCCAGCCTAGATCTCAGTCAAGGCCTTTATGTGACACTAAAAGCCATAATGGAACAAATCTTGGAACAGAAGACAATACAGAATGAGAGAAAATGCTGTGGAAAGCGAGAGCTGGTGGAAGTGATCCTGCAGGAACCTTCTTCTAGAAGAAACTGGAGCGGGGCTGCTGGGGAGGCAGCATCCCTCATCAGCTTCCTGGGGCAGGGGGTAATACATCTGTCCCGGGCTGCTATTGGCTTCGTGGGAACGCACGGTCATTAATAACCACCAGTAACGAGGAATCTGGAGAGCCTCCTCCTGCACAGCTGCGCCTGCAGCACGCACACAGCAGCGCTGCCCGAGACAGGAGCGGCAGCGGCGCTTGACGGATCGGCGGGAGCCGGTCCAGCCTGGAGTATCGGCGACTCTGTAATCGCTCGGGAATGGGGAATGGATGTGGTGGAGCACAACACAAACACAGACCATCCACTCACCTCTGCCTGTGCAGGTGAAGACAAGCCCCTGTCTGGCAGCAGGCGAATCCCCACAGGTTTGCAGCTCGAAGGAGGGAAGAGCAGTGAGGAGCCCATTGTGCAGAGCAGCAAACAACAGAAGAGGATGAGGAAGCTGCAGCTGTGGCCGCACAAAGGCCTGGCACAAAGTCCCAGCATCCAGGAGGAGAAATGCTACTGGACCTTGTGCTTGAGCTGCCCCATGGCTCTCCCTCTGGGGCAGGACCCTGGTGAGCAAATATAGTGATGTCAAAGGATGGGACACACTGAGAAGAGGTGTGACGCATGGGAAGGTCAAAACCAGTGCCTTTGGGATGAATTAATACCTCTTCACCACTTTGCCCAGCAGAAGGTGGTCCTGCTGCTGTGGCAGGAGGAGATCAGCAGCTGGTGAATGCTCAGTGCTCTGGTGCAGTCCCTGTAGGAGCCCAGTGGCTCCTGGGCTGCCGAATCCACACTCACCCCATGAGGGTCTGATGCCCTGCAGCGCTGACAGGGCCACAAGCCCAGTGCCGTGCTGGTGGGACTATGGGAGAACAAACTTGTATGGAAACACTGGAGAGACTGACAGACGTGGCCGAGTCACCCACCTGGGCCGGCCGCAGCCATGGCTGGAGGTCGCGTCTCACAGACTGCAGCTTTGTCACTCTCCATTATTTAATTGATGATTTATCATGCCATTCCAGACAGAGACGAGTTCCCGTTCGTGCCACTGTTTGTTCCCTGTCACATAGTCAATTCCCCAATCCAATAGACCAGTTGTACTCTTATTTTATGAACCATACCTTAGGGCCTAATTAATGCAATTAATCAAACTTTTACTTAGGCAGGCATATCTTCATTTCTCTGCTGACTGTCTGCTTGGACAGCTGGGTGTGTTGTCTGCATAGTATTCATCATCTTAAGCCATTACAATGCTCTGGAGTGCACTGAAGAGTACGGCGAGGGGAGGGGACCGTTGGTGACTGAGCATTTCTGATCAGGTTTCAAATACAGGCACCAAGGGCAGATCCTGCTCTGTCTGAAGCCAGGCACCGTGTGGGGAAAATCCAACAGCTCAGCACCAGGGAGCTGGGGAAATGCAAAGTTGGTCATAGAAGTGGCTTCATTAATGTTACTGAGGAACATCAGTGGATTTGCAGGACACTTGCCGCAGCAGAAGAAAATTTAATGGTAATTGGAGGTGTTAGCCAGAAACATGACAGTGATTTTGTGACTAAAAGGCTCATGAAATGGAGTAAACTGACAAACTGGACAATTTTCTAAGAAGCCATTTCACATCAGATAACCCAAAAGATCACTTGCACAAGACCCAAGTAACTTTTCCTATAAAAACAAAGAGTTTTATGCTCTTTAATTGTCTGTAAGAATCTAGAAAGTGACTTATAAGAAACCAAAACATTGTCATCCTCCAGCCCATCCTAAAAATAATAAATAGATGAAGCTGTGAGGATAATCTTTTAAAGTGTCTTGGAAATGAAGTGAACACTTGGCTGAGTTGTGACTCACTGATATGGTGGACCTTGATGGAGTCGAGGCTATCAATTAACTACGTCCAGCCCTCAACCCAAAGATGATGGGAACAAGGTTATCTGCCACATCTGTGAACACTTGAAAATGTGTCAGGACTCACCATTGTGTTGAGTGCATATCAATCAGATCCTCTTGAAAGCACTGCCAGGAAATACTAACACCAGAGATCACAGACTCAGGGATATTTATAGTGTTTCCCCAAAACTGGCATCCATTCCACTGTCAAAACAAGAGTAAAAAGAGCTCTTTCCATAGCTGGCAAGTTGTAAGGGAGAACTTTAAAGAGCCAAGCAAAGGAGAGTCATAGCTAAAACCAGTCAAAGTGTGTCATGTCACCACAACATCTCAAGGATTGTGCCCTGTAACGTGGCAAAACTGACAGTGGGACATTTAGTACAGAAGTGACAGCTCCAGGCCCAGGACATCTGCTGTGACAGCATCTGGACCCAGACTAGCAGCGTGGCACTTCTTGACACTTCAGTGGTTTTAAACTAGAAAATTAAGACCCGCTCTCTAGGTATGGGAAGGGCCAAACTGGTGTCCACTGGTCATGAAAAAGCCACTGGTCTGTGCTTTAATTTGTTGTTACATGGTTTTGTTCTTTGCAAAACAGGGCAGGCATGCAGAGTGTGTTTGACAACATCACTGCTGCCTCGATAAACCTAATGAGCCATTGATGGAAATCCTTCAAAGACTAAAAATACACCTCTCCGATTTTTCCTGTAACACTGTAGGCTGGACCAGCTCTCTTTTTTATGTACAGGAACATCCACCTGCCTCTGCAATGGAGGTTTTGCTCACCAAGCAGCCCTGCCTGTGACTGTGTGTTCGTGAACATGTCTGAAGTACAAGTGTTAGACAGTCAGAACTGGGAGGACAAGGAGAGGTGGAAGATCTGTAACAGACCACAGATTAAGAAGAGGAGGTTCTTAAAACATCACTTTCCAGAGCTTTAAGAAGCTGCTCCAGATTTTAAAGGTAACTTTCCAACTCTCAGTCCATTGCAGCAAAAGATCACTAAATGCAACCATAGTGTCCAGCACAGGAGCCATCTGCAAACTTCCAGAGCCTTGTGTGACACCATGAATTTCTGGGATAAACTGCAAATATCTAGTTATCCCAGAGGGGTGGCTGAGGGACCCACTGCTGTGTAGCTGTGGGACACAGATTAAAAAGCAGCCTGAGCTGACAGGTAAAGCCACTCACACACGCACACACACAAATTTGTACCAAGTTCATGAGAAGCTGAAGCAATTATTGCTTGTATTCAGCATTAATAAACCTGCAATGATGAGCATGTAGCTAAGCCTAATTTTTAAAAGATGTACTGCTCTCTGGGAATTCAGTTTCTCCCCAGGCTAAACCCAACATGCGTGACAGCAGTGTGATATAATGATGATATCATGCTACATCATTCTAGAGGAGCTTACATCAGTCAGCATACAGGCTCTGTCCATGGCTGTGCCAGACTCCATGTGACCAGCAACCAGACACCCACAATGCTGTCAGAGCACTCTGAAACACCAGGATGGAGAGAGAGATTTGGGGGGATTTCAGCACTCTTCACTATGCAGGAAAAGCGCTGCAGTTCCCAGCAGTAATGGTAGCTAATAAGGCTGGTTTTGGACAAGGAGGCTTTATCCACTGCTTAGAATACAGACACAGAGGAGCAACCACAATGAGATCTAGGCATTGGTGAGCCCGGTGCCTGGCGTTTTAATGAAAACAGGAGCTGGAGACAAACACTCAATGTGGCCAAGTACAGCCCCATGCAGATGCCTTACAGGAAGAGGGCAGAAGAAGACAACCAAGCTGCTCTCTTGTTGTGTTTGAGGCTACACTATTTCTGCCTCTTCCTGTTCTTGTCCTTCACCTCCCACCTTCAGCTGGACCTGAAACTTGGTGGAAACCAGTTGGTTTTCCCTAGAGATGACAACTCTGATAGTTAAGGTCACATTCCCCCATAGTGTTCTCACTGGTGGGCAAAGTGAGGTTTCAGGGTAGCTCTCAGTCTGGCAGGTACCTCCTTGAAGGCAGACACCCACTGTGATACAAGCACCGGGAGTCTTGGGAAGCACATATTCCCTGCAGGGCTGTAGCAAGGATGTACAGGGGTACGTGGGAGTCTCTGGAATAACCAGCATCACCTAACTCATGAGGCAGAGGGGGAAATCTCCAGGAGTGGAGCTGTACTGACAGATAGCTTTGACTTTTCCTTGCTACCTCCAGTAAATGAGCTGTCTTTTCAGCAGCTTATTACCAGGCACACGAAAAACATCTCCATAGCATGAGCGATTACAGGACAGCAGAAGCCCAGCCCCACCTTGGGGAAGCCTTGCCATGGGTGCCGCTTACAAAGGACGGGCGGGGAAATTTCCAGCTCATGTTTTCGGATGCTCTGGAAGAAATGAGCTGTCCTTACTGGAAACCACCTTGTGGCAGACTCACGGAGCCACACAGCTGCCCTGCTGCTCCCCAGCTTCCCCGCCCCAGGGGTTCATAAATCACCATCTGGCAAGAGAGGGGATGCCAAGGACGGCACACGTTGGGGCCAGGGCTGGATCTCCACCCCAGTGCCGTGGGAGCTCACCAAGGAGAAAGCACCACTGCTGGTGGCTCAGGGATGCAGGGGAGGCAGAGCTGCTGTGGCAGCACCCCTGGTGCTCCCCACAAAGCTGGTCCCAGCCCCGCTCCTGCCCTCAGTGCTGTCCCCCACCGCGAGGGCTGCAGCAGCAGTGGAGCTCAGACTGGTCCCAAAGGCCTTGGTGGTCTTTCCATCAGTTCAGCCAGCTCTGGCTCAGCCCCAGAGGGACCAGGTTTCCGATGACTCACAGCTCTGGCCAGGGTGAGATCATAGGAAAAGTGGCCAGTGTGGCCCTTTCCGTGGGGGAACACACGCAGGCAGGCGCCGGGCAGGACCTGGGTGCAGGCAGGGGCTGCGAAGGTGTCTCCAGGCCGGCAGGTGAAGGGAGCCAGGTGCTGCTGCTGCCCCTTGGCTCCGCTGCCTGCAGCTCCCCTGCAGCGTGGAGATGGCTCCCTTGGAGCGTGTAGGGAAAGCTGCGTGCAGGGAAGCAGGCAGCGGAGGCACGGGCTGGGAGAGTGCTGGCAACGCTGCCCCGGCTGAGCTGAGAGCTCACGGAGGGGCTGCCCCTGGGAAAGGTGAGATCCAGGGAGTCCTGCCACACCACCCCGAACTCCTGATTCCTTATGGTCTCCCTGGTCATGAAGGAGTCCATCTCTTTCATGGTGAAAGAGGGAGGCTCCCGCTGCATCTTGCCTGGCTGGGGGCAGCCATGGGAAGCATGGCACATCCCTGCCACAGCCTCCAAAGTGACAGCAGCATGTGCCAGAGGTGCCTGGGCTAGCCCTGGCTGTTCCCTGGCGCCCCAAGCAGTGACAGCAGAGTCACCACATCAGGCTGGGATGAAGTGCATGTTTTTAGCCCACGTTTCCAGGAATTTGATGCCTGATTGCCTCAGAGGTCTTTGGCCAAGGAGTGTCTTGCTCTCGGAAGAGCAGAGCTCAGTGGCCAAGAAGAGGTGGTGCACACATGATTTATGGGCGAGCCTGACCAGACTCATCCCTGTAGGACACCTCCCTGGTTGTGCTGCTGTTCCTAAAACCTTGCTGTTATTTTCTATTTCTCCCCCTCTCATTTTGCCCAATAACCTCCCAGTCTGGAGTGCCCAGACGGCCAGAGACGCCTGACGAACCCACAAAGCACAGTGCCCATGGGATGGAGCTGCCGGAGCCGTGATCAGGAGGGAGCTGCGGGAACCATGAGCTCACCGCTGCATGGGGGCCAACACCCGGTGCCGAGAGCCCCCTCTCCACCGGCACGGCCTCCCCGCTGCCACTGGCGAGGCTGCAGTGCGGGAACATCTGTGCTACACAGCCAGCAGGGGCTCAGGTCTCACAGGGTCCCTCTGGCTGGCGGGGCACGGCTATTTTGGCACTGCCCCACGGAGCTGGAGGGGTGCCAGGGCAGGCACGGAGCTGGCGAGGGGTACGAGCAGGGCTGCGGGATGGGGGTCACACTCTCCCTGCAGAGCCAGCGGGGTCGGGGGCCCGGCCCCGCGGAAATTGCCTGCCAAGGACTGCGGAGGGCAGCCGCCGCTCGCTCTCCATTAGCATTCCGCCGCACCGCCGCCGGGCGAAGGAGAAAGCCGCCCTCGTAAACACAGGGAGAGGAGATAAAAGCACTTAGCGCAGGCTGGTGAGCGAGACAGAGGCACTTCGGCTCAGGTGGCTGGCTCCTGGTCGGGCTTTTGTAGTCTGGCTGCAGCCTTCCACCGCGGCAGGTTCGCGCCCCATCGCTCGGCACGGCGGAGCCGCGGCTACGCCTGAGCGGCACTGGCAGAAGTTCCCCAAAGGTTAATTGATGCTGCAGTGCTGCAGCCACCCTGGAGACAGCTGCCTGCCAGCAGCTTCGCCCTGTCAGCGCTGTGCCGGAGCCTCTCCTCCCTCCGCAGCATCCTTCCCCGAGGTGGATTTCCTCCCACCCACGGGAGACAGCCGGCGGGGTCTGCATCTCCCCCTCGGGCTCGGGGCTCCTTGGACTCTGCGCTAGGATCTCTCCCAGGACCGAGAGTGCTGCCAGCAGCAGGAATCATCGTCCCCATACCCCCTCCTGCTCCTGTCCCTGCAGACAGCAGGCTGGCAGGCTCCGTGCCCAGGCTCCGTGCAGCCCCAAAATCTGCATTAATGCTGTCCCCACCTCACTGCGATGGTCTCTGCTCTCTCATCCCCTGTCTCACAGGCAGGGGCAGCCCCCCTCGAGGAACACAGCCTGATGCTAAAACCTGCAGCACATCCCCTGGTGATTCCAGTGGCTGCAGAGCACATCAACAACAGTATTTAACCCAGGGGAGGACAGAGGATGGGGTTCAGTGTGCAGCCCGTGGGGCTTAGTCCCCCTCCCTTCAGACCCTCTGTTTTCCCAGTGACGAGGGGGTGCAGAGATCCTGGGCTGTGTGTCGGGGCAGCCTCAGAAGAGAGAGGCAGACTGTGCATTTCTACTTGAGCGGCTTGCTGGGGGGCACAGCACAAGCCTCTGGCAGGGAAGCCAACCATCCTGAGCGGCCATGAGACCAAACTGGGCGGCCCTGCCTTGGTTTGTACTGGAGGCACCATGTGGGAGGCCTCTCCTCAGCAGTATTTCTAAAATCTCACATGATGTCAGCTTGTTTCCCTGTCTGCAGGCTTTAAATTTAAAAAAGACCCATCTCTGAGATGTCATCCTTGCTCAGTCAGTATTTTAATTGTCCTAGGCTCTGCCACCCTGTTTACCTCCTGAGAGCTGTAAAATAAATAACACTGGCCTTTCCCCCTCAAATCAGAAGGATTTTCCTTTGTTCTTCCCTCGGGGACCAACAGCTTTGACTTGTGAGGAGATAGTTATGCTACAAAGTGCAGCAGTCCCCTCCCCACAGCAAACAAGGTCAAAATTAGAAGCCCACCAGGATCTATGTGATGCTGATCATTTACACAAGCAGAATGCCCTGGACGAGGGTGGTGTGACAGCACCGCCCCTCACCGGCGCTGTCCCCGTGTCCAGGAGCTCACAGCCTCACCCGCAGACAAGGGCCAGGCAGAAGATGAGCCACGATCTGTGGCAGCCCAAAGCAAAACACTGTTCAACAGAAGCACCCCAAAATATGATGGAAAACCATCTTTTGCATCATCAGTGACCAAAACCAGAACTGAGGAATAAAGACACCGGTGCATCAGCAGCCTCACCCGTGTGCACAGCCGCAGCCGTCGCTTCCCGTGACCCAGCTGTGTCCCTCCTCTGGAGAGCTGCAGGGAATGCTGGCATCTGCATGGCTGTGGCCATGCCCAAGGGGGCTGTGGGGTGCAGGGGTACATTCTGGGGTCCCAGGCACAGGGGCCCACTGCAACACTTGAAGCAGAGTCTCCCTCAGCTTTTACATCCATGACGGGTACAGAGCATGGCACATCCCCCTGCCCCTGGTGGCACACGGGACTTTCCAGGGTGGGCCAGCAAAGATGCATCCCCGGCTGGACAGGCAGATTCCAGCACAGGATCTCCTTGGTGAGGGTGCTGAGGTGCCAGTGTCCCCATTCTGTGCCAGCCTCCGCTCAAGGAGAGATCCTGCTCTGCCCTCCCTCTGCTCTGCTCTGCTCTGCTTTCCCCGGGCTCTGCAGCAGAGCAGCGCTGGGACAGCCCGGCAGCCCTGGCCAACCGGGATCAGAAACTCTGCAAAAGAGGCTTTGTAAGCTACACAAACACCAGCCAAGGAGCCAGTTTCTTTCTTCTCCTTTGTACTCTCAGTGCAATCTGGCAGGGACCGGTGCGTGCATGGACTGAGGGCTGCAGCTGGCGCTGGGAGAACTCGGTCTCCCGCTGAACCGCCCGCAGCTCCGGGGCAGGACAATGCAGCAAGTGAACAGAACACACAAATGTTCTGCAGCAAGGAGGCCCAATCCACTTGCCAGGGGAGAACAGCAGTGAGCAAATGGAAAAATCAAAATTCTCCCATAGAACTGAGACCAGCCTCACCTCCCAAAGGCCACTGGATAATTCCAGGGACCTGTTTCAGGTGTCCTGGGAGAGTGAACCCCTCACAGACTGGCACTGGCAAGATAACTGAAAACTGGGCCAACCTCAGCTTGGGGAGCCCTGAGTTTCTTTGAGAGGTTGTCCAGTCCCTGAAAGCAGAGAGCTCCCTGGTACAGGAGATCCCACGTGAGATCCCAGGCATTCCCGATCCTACCGTGGACAAACCACCCCCAGAACCTGTGAGCTGGAGGGCCTCCTTTGGGTGGAAGAAATCCCCATTTCTTGGCCCTAACACTGTTTAACTGAGTGTCATGGGCCCTGTGCTGGGAAGCAGCTGCCCTCGGATCTAGCATCTCCAAAGTGCTGGAACTCAGACCTGAGTGATCTCCTGCCAGCTGCCTGGATCAGCCACTGCTGCAGCTCTTGTTCCTACCTGGGCTTTTCAGAGGTGCTGCTTGATACCGTGCCTGAGCAGCACAGACACAGCGTGTTTGTGGAGCAGGTCAGAAGAGTCTGATCCATTTTAAAGGTGGCAATCAGCAGCACACAGGGTTGTTGCTTGGTTATGATTAGAGGAGGTTGCATGCACAGAAGAGCTGGAGCAGTGATGAGCGCTCTTGAAAAATCCCAGCCCTCTTAAAGGCCACATTTAGTCTAGAACAGACCCCAGACCTTCAGGCTTCTCATTCAACATTTCAGCCACAAACCTCCCATTCCTGTAGATAATGGGAAGTGATGCCCACTCCTCACAATCCTTTGGACAGCATTGCTGTCCCAGTGGGAGTCAAAGAATTGATATTCCCTATTGCATGGGATCTCCTGGAAGGGGGTATTTTTATCATAGAACATATTATTCATTTCCATCAAGTAGGCTGCAGTTTACAGACCCTCACTGGCCCATCCCAGGTCAATGGAGGGAGCACCTTAGTGCAGCAACAGGAGAAGACATCAGAGCTCTGCATTCAGGACTGACAGCACTGTGAGGAACCCACCCAGGGAGCTCAGCAGCAAACACAAGGATGATTACATTGCATCAGGGGGAATTGCCAATGCAAGTGACCAAGAAAAACCTGCAAATGAGGCAGTCTCTTATGGCCATGGGAGGGAGCTGAGGGTTACAGTCATTGGGAAGAACACATGGGGCAGGTTCTGGGAAGCAATGCGTACCTAGACTGAGTCCTAAACTGCGTCCTGGTTACTGAGTCTATACTCAAGAAATAGGATCTTGTATTAGTCATAATAAAATTGATTGACCCAACAGACCCAAGGTTATTAATATCTTTCTCTCCCATAAGAAAATAATCTTTTAGGAACCTAAATATTATCTGATGTGTCAGTTCAAAACAGAAAGACCAACAGTTCAGACACTAATGAAGGGTTGTCTTTAGAGCTGCTCCTTAGCCTGTATTAAGTAAAAATATTGCACTTACTTGCTATATGAACTCTTCTGTGCATGCTCTTTGGATGCTCTGCAACTGCAGAAGAGCCTTGCTGCCTTGTGGTGGCCTTTTAGGGCTACAAGAAGAAATTAAGTCCTGCTTCGTATTGGGGTAACATGAGAAACTCAGACCAGAATATGATGCTACGAATCATACGTGACTCAGGGCAGTGTGACTGGCTCTCTCTTTACCAAGCAGAAATGGTCTGATGTGGCTCAAAGCCGTCTTTCCACAGCGAAGGGAAGTTCACCTCCTTGAGGATCTGATTCCCGATTGCCTGTTTTGTCTTAGAAAGCTTTTGGAAAGAAGAGTAGTAGAAAGAGTAAAAATGGTAGAAAGTAGTATAAACCTTTTTTTGTGGTTTTTGTTCTGGCTACACACTAAAAGGAATAGACTGCTGGGAGGGAGGGAAAGGAAGAGTTGGAGGTTGCCTTTAATGTTTCTTGGGCCAGTGAGAGGAATAGTGGTGCAGATTTTCCTGCAGATATTGGGGTATGAGCTCAGACTCTGTTTCAGACTTTTTACCAAGCTGTCAGGCTGGGAAGATGAGACAGCGATACTGGGAGCTGGCTGTGGAAGCTGGCCTTTCCCACTTGGAAAGATGTGTCCCTCAGTGATATTTGCAGCACAGACCCCACAGCACACCTGGTCTGCTGCCCAGGTGCCCCCTGAAAAGGAGGAGAGCAACAAAATGGAGCAGCAGATCACTGATGGAAGGGGAGAGACAGCAGCCAGGTCCCTACTTAGTAATTGTAGGGTGGATTTGGGCTTTGCTTTAACTTGGAGCAGCTGAACCGGACCGAGAAGAAGGAACATTCCCACTTGCCCAAGAGGAATTAAAATTTTGCTGAAATGAGGCAAAATCTTCAGCGAATTAGATGCAGTAGCAAGTTATGGGCAGATCCCCCAGACAGAGAGGACATCACACCTTCAGCACTCTCTTTGACAGACCTCTTGAAACTGCTTTGCAGATGTGGGAAGTACAGATTGTGTTCAGCTGGATGATGTCCCAGCTGTGCCATGGACTGTGGAGGGAAAGGCTGCAGTGACAGTGCAAGACGGAGAGCACTTCTCACCACTGCTGGCAGAAAACTTACCCTTGCTTCCTGCACACTCCCAGCTCTCTGTCCCCTCTGCTCCTTGTCTTGGTCTTCACTTCCCAACTTAAGTCCTTGCAGCAGGGACGAAGCCCTGAACAGCTCAGGGCACTTCAGGTCTGAGAGAGAAGCTGCAGTGGTGGGGAAGAGGATGAGGAGCTGGGCAGCCATGTGGAGAAACATCAGAAATGATCACTTGAGGAAGTCCAGATGAAATAAAATTATCTTCTAATGATGGCAACAGGCCAGAGATGTGGACACACATCATGGTTACAGGACAACCTATGCAGGGACCCCTGATCACAAGTATTTGGGGACTGCAAGTCCTCCCTAAAACAGAACAACAAGCTAACAGCTACTGGGCTCAAGCAACTTCTCTTTGTAAACTCCTTTGCCATGGTAGAAAGAGGCCCAGAAAAGAGACCTCAATTCTTTGAAGTGAGCACTGAAATTATTGCCAAGCACTCATGGCAAAAGATCGTGGGAAAAGACTTTCTATTGATTTTTTTTTTAATTAGTTACTTAAAGCTTCCTCATCTTGGCCAAGGAAATGTAACCATTCACTATTGCCTGCTGTTCAGAATAGCTCCTGCACCCATTCATCATGTACTAGGAGATGTAAGCTCCTTGTTCTAGGGTTGTAACTCCTTTGGGAAAGTTTTCAGTTAAGGCTAAGGCAGCTCTTCAGTTTTGGTTAGATTATATATACCTTTTTAAATACTCTAAACTATCTTTGGATCCCAATCCCTTATAAGCAGCTGGGGCATTGCAGGAGCCAGCACCAGATGCTGAGAAGCAGAGGTGAGAACCCTGCTGAAAGAACGGTGGGACAGATACCCCCCCACATCAGGTCCCATCACAGTCTGCACCTGGCTGGATTACAAAGGGGAGGTTCATTTCCTAAACTGTTTCTATTGCTTTTGCTGGGAGACTCTGGATAACTGTAGTTATGTACATGAGAGCCCAGGAGAGTCAGAAAAAACAGCATCAGGATGATTTAGGAGATCTGCATTGTCAGCCAGCTGGAGCGCTTGGAAGTGCCCACCTCTACGAGCAAGATCCTGGGGCTGTTCTGGGTTCCTGGGAAGGATTTTAGCATCACCAATTCCTGTATGTGTGCTGTAATTCACCTCCAAGCAGCAGTGAGCTGTGGCCCCAGGAACAGCGGGGCCTGTTCCACTTCACCCAGGAAAAGGGTTTGTAGTGATCCTGTTCAACAAGGATCAGTGATGCTGATGGAAGAAAGTGTGAGAAACTGTGCTCTTCTTCTGTACTGGGAGTATGAAGGGGGTACATGGATAGGGACAAACCAGCCTGGGCAAGTAATGGTGAAAGGAAGTGTGGATCCTGTGCCTGGCTCAGCCAGTCACCTTGGGGAAGTGACCTTGGCCTTATCTACACAGAGACAATCAGGAAAATGAATCTGAATTAACCTTTGCAAATTGGATTAGCTAAACTTCATTAAACTGTCTATGTGGACATTCCTGTTCAGAATTCAAGTAGCCTCCACTCATGCTGGCTTACCTCATGTCCACAATAAACGAGAACAAAATAAACTCAGCTTTTTTTTTCCCACTGTGAGTAGGACTGTCCACACAACTGTTCTAAGTGCAGTTTAACTAAACCACTGTAACATCCAACTTCAGACTAATGATCCCTCGTGGTCTCACGTTTTTTTGTCTTCCTACCACGCTGTCTATTTGGACAATGAGCTCTAGAGTCTCTGGATGAAGGAGCAGCTCTGATTGTATGCGCAGACCATGCTTCCTACAGGATCATTACAACCTGTAGATGAAATGTAGCCTCAAGCTGTGTTGGTTAAGTTGGACATCAGGAGGAATTTCTTCAGAGAAAGGGTTGTCAGGCATTGGGTCGTCACCATCCCTGCGAGTGTTCAAGACAGGACTGCACACTGGTCTAGCTGACACGGTGGTTTTCAGCCAAAGGTTGGACTCAGTGATGTCAGAGGTCTTTTCCAACCTGAATGATTTTGTAATTCTGTGATTCTGTGACTCTTTTACAGAAGTAGTAACAGTGCAATGGTAAAGCTGTTGATCTGGGTAGGAGAATGTCTGTCAGGGATGGGTTGGTTTGAACCCAGCAGAACAAAGGTCACATCACACCTGATGGACCTGACTACCTGGAAAGGCAAGAAAATTGGCTGTGAGGATGCAGGGTGGATAAGGGAATATTGGAAGTGGTTTCTCTTGCCTATAGTAAAGCTCTCAATGCTTACTCTCCTTAGAGCCAGGCTGGGGAGATATGGGCTCAACAAATAGGAAAGAAGGAAGCTGGAGAATAGGTTGGACTGTAGCACTCACAGGGTGATGATCAGCAGTACAGAGCCCACTTGGCAACTCACTGCCATTGAGATCCTGGAGGGACTGGTACTGGTGGCCTGGATAATTGGGCACACTCTCAGGAAGTTTTCAGATGGCACCAAAGGAAGCAGTGGGGAGGGAAGCACTTGACACCCAAGAGGCTGCAGCTGCTGTTCAGAGGGAGTGGAGAAATGGGCAGACAAGTGCACAGTCCTAATGGAATAACCTCACAAGGGAGCAGGACAGGCCAGGGGACAGCTGGGCTGGGGAGTGGCTTGAAAGGAAGCAGCTTTGTGGAAAGGGAGATGGGATTGCTGGTGGGTCAGGAATTGAACACGAGTCGTTGCTGTGTTGCAGCAGAGGTGAACTGCATCCGCAGCTGTGTTAGCAAGGATGCAGGCAGCACATGAAGAGAGTGAGAATCCCCTTTGTTTGGCCCTTCTGAGATTGTTTTGGAAATGCTGGGTCCAGTTTGTGGCTTCCTAGGACAAAATCAGCATTGACAGATTGGAGTAGGTCCAGCAGAGGCCACCAGTGGATGGTTGAGGTACAAGGAGAGGCAAAACCAGCCGGGTTTGTTCATCCTGGAGGAGAGTAGGAGGAAGATCAAACTGCTTTCTGCAGCTCCCTGAAGGAAGGGATAGGAAAGACAGAACTCCTGGAGGTGCACAGCAGGGCTTGAGACCTCCTGAGGTCCCTGCCAGCCTGGGTTGTTCTATGGCCTAAGCCTGGGCTTTGAGACCCCAGACAGAGTGCCAGGCTCACCTGCAGTTCCTCAAAGGAAAGGGCTGCTCACACCATGATGCCAATCTACTTCAGGGTTTGAGGATGCTCTCTATCATCATGTTTGGGCACTGCTGGTGAGGGTTAGAGAAGTAGGTCCTCCATATTCATATAAAGTGGATTAGTGGAGTAGTAAAAATATAATAAAGAAATAATAAACGTTTCTAGAGTGATTAATCTAACCACTAATTGAGGAATCGGTCTGATCTCTATTCATATGTAAAGGTGTGTTTTCCAAAGCTACTCCACTGAACTTGCTCACACCTTTCCATCAGTGGTTCCACGTTTTCCTTTAGAACACCAGTGAAGCCTGTGAGATGTGGCACAGAATTTATCCTTGCTCCCCAGGCAGGACAGTGAGGTTCAGAGAAGCCAAGCAACTTGTTTGGAGTCATGGTGAGCACTGTGTTATGGAGATCACCGAAGTATTGAATGCACCTACCTGGTGTTCCTGCCTCAGGTGTTTTTCCCCCTGCTTTTTAAACCTGGACATGGTCCACTCTCGCAGCTCAGCTGATGGATGGTAACTCATTAAGCAGGAGAAATGCAAGTGGGTCTCAGCCTGGCAAACAATTCCCTAAGAACACACAGCCTCTCTGTTCACACAGAGAAACTGCTTTTATTTCCCTGACTGTCCTCTTATTACTCCCAATTTGAAGTCCTTTCCTGGGGCACTTTCAATAGGATGGCTGGAAAAATCAGGCTTTTCTAATCTGTCTCTTTTTTTTTTTTTTTTCAATTTAAGGAGATAATAATTATGGAGATCATTGTGTTGATGCTCCAGTAGACAATCAGAGAGGCTCAGCACCGAACTGCTGGCAGCAGGTGGACTGTGAATCGCTATCTGCTCCAGTCACCTGCCAGGAGTCCCCCACCCCTCCTCAAGCAGATCCGCTGATGGGTTGTTGTGTATTTTTTGTTGTTGTTGTTGATTGCTGATATAAAAGAAGCTGAAGCGACACCATTTTAAGCTGAGTATCCAAGGCGACCTCATTAACATCTCTGCAGAGGAGCCCTTTAAAAAACATCAGTCACGGTGGTCCTGAGTGGAAGAGAAACTGTTCTGTGTTTTCTTGATCAATTGCTTAAAATTCAAGGTCGGGGTGCAGAGCAGGGAGGGCTCCCCGCCAGTCACTGCGGGGTTGGGCTGAGGGTTTTTTTGGAAAATAGTGATGCTGTCGTACTGGAGAAAATCCATGCGCTCCCTCAGAGGAGCACTATTGGGAATAAATGCTGGAAGCTGTTCCACTTGAGCAGATGGCTGAAAAACTTTGGCTGAGAAATAAATTGAGTATGACGGTCTGAGGGCCAATCACAGATGGATGAAATTCTAGTGATGTCCCAAATGTCCTGAACATAGAAGGTTCTCTTCTTTCCCCTTTTGTGCTAAAAAACCATAGTAGGATTTTTAATACAGACTGAAAAAATGTTGATGGAGTGAGACACAGAGATAACGGTTTAATGTCTTCTGGATCAGCAGCACGTTCAGGGGAGCCCCGAGGTTCTGCCACCTCCAGGTCAGTAGTGGAGGAAAGTGCTGATCGTGCAGGGACCGTGATGGAAGGGCTGGGAAATGCCTGTGCTCCTCCAGACACAGCCTGGTGTCCACGTGCAACACCAGACATTCAGCTATTCCTGCTGAATTCAAGTCGTGCTGAACCCAAAAGCAAATTTTTTTTCTTCAGGATCTTTCAGCCTAGCCTCAGGGTAGATTGGCAAACTGTGCTTTAACTGGTGTTACATGGAGAAGTCACTAGGAACTCCCTCCCTTGGTTTCAGGCCATCTCCATAAACCCAGGGCTGACCCTCGAGGTGTATGACCTTAACAACCACTCTCCCTCCAGTGCAGCACACAAAAGGAGCCGTGAGCCCTGGGTTTCAAATCACGGGCTCTGGGATTCAACCCAGTGCCGATCTCAGACTTCAGCTCATCTCTGCTCAGGCTCAGAAGGGAGATGAGCCACATTTCAAGTGGCACATGTCTTGCATGTCCTGAAAACACCCTGAGCCCAGATCCTCCCTTCCCAATTCGATTGACAGGATGCCAGGAGAGCTGGTAAGACATCAGCTGTGAGTTAGGTTAGTGTAGCCTGGCAATCAGCAGCACCCGAGCCCAGTGTGATTGCACAGGGACCCAGTCCTCTGTAGTGTGAGGACCAGGGGACAGAGCAATCCTGTTCCTTTTCTAGCAGACAGATGAGGCCACACACACCCCTTACTTTCCTTTCCTTGAACAGCTCCTTCCCATTCATTATTTCTCATGATGGGACAAGCTCATGCCCGTGAAGGCTGTGATAACCCAGCCCCAACGTGGAATCTCATGGGGCAACTTCAGCAGCTTCCAACAGAAAAGATCTTCTGTGGTCAAGTGACCAGCTGGACGGATTATGTGGGATTTAATTATTGCTTCAACAACCCGGAACACCATAACCCCATGGAGCTGCAAAAAGGGTCTGTGCTGCCTGTGAAACCTTGGTGCCGACCTGCATTTGCTTGGGTATCAGCTGGTGATCTATGGCCAGGTCAGTGACAGCTGTGACGTGTAAGACCACACGGTGAGGACTTGTCAGGACTCACTGAAAGCTGCACGAGAGGTGGACAGGGTTACAATAATTCCTGGCAGCCCTGCCTGAGAGCGCTGCCTATGGGACTGGGACAGATATTAAAGGCTGGCCTCAGCCTGCATCTGCAGTGCCCAGCAAAGGCTTTATCAAATGAGCTTATCAGCAATGCTGCTTATTCCTCTCAGCCAGCGGTTGGTGTGTGCTGTATTAATCACCTTCAGCCCTTTGTGGCAGATGCCCCTTTAGAACCCATGATCTGAAAACAGTCTTTGCAGCTCAGGGATGTATTTGGGGTTTTTAACAAACATACATTCACACTCCTATCATCGCTGTGGATTCAATAACAGAGACAAAAAAATGAGAATGTGAAAAATTCCAGTGGGAAGAGGATGTGGAACCTGCTCTGTCAGTGCAGAGAGCAGGACCTCCCATGCCCCTGTGGCTCCAGGCCAACCTCACTCCACTTTATGTTTACAGGTTGAGTCTGGCACTCAGGGTGTCCTGCTTGGTCCCACATTAAGATGGCAGAGGAATTTTAAGTACTGGAAAAGACTCTCCACGGAAGACAGAGGAGTTTGAACCCTGGGCTGGGCCCTGCTTTTGCACTGCAGTTGAGCAGGAAGGGGGAGTCCAGGTTTGGAGATGTTTCTGCCATCTTCTCCAAGGGCACAGGTGTAGCTCCCACAGGGCATGGCCAGTGCAAGCAGAGGGGAAGGGTGGGTGACATACACACCAAGCCTGGTGTTTCACTCCCCATCTCATGGTACATGGCACGGGCCACTCTCTGGCTCCACCATCAAGATTTGGTAAATGATGTCATGGCTGTGGTGGGACTCAGTGGTCCAAAGTCTCAGCACCTGTGCCCTGCACTGACCAATACATAGGACAGCGTGATCACGGTCAAACACTTCCCCCTGACATCCTTCCAGTCTGCAATAGTTTGTGGTTTAGAGACTTCCTGACCCAGAGTTAAAGTCCTTGTATTTAGTCATCCTCAGTTCCTCAACGGATTTCTTTTCCATGACCTTGTTTGTGAGTTTGCACCCCCCAGTAAAGTCAGAAATTCAAGTGCTTCATTATAAGCATTTTCTTTACCATTTCCTGATTAATCATCCCTGCCACCACGGCCATTACAGCGGTTCCTAGAGACCAAGCAACTGTAGGGCTCATTGGTCAGGCACCACCAGCACACAGCCCTCACTCCAGAGAGTTCCCGTGGAGTAACTGAGCAGAACCAGCAGCGGGACGTGGGCAAAGCCACAGCCCCAGGAGGAGGGCACGGGCGGGATCCAGCTACGAGGCCACGGAGCAGCAAGAGACCAGAGGAGGTTGAGGAGGATGTCAGGGGACAGCGAGACGAGAGGAATAGAGAATTGAAGCTGGAGACACAGATGGATTAAATAGTTAATCTGCATTATAAACAGCATAGGTGAGAGTCTGCTACTGAATCTCTTAATCCAGTTATTACCATTTAACGTGGTCTTCTCCTCCCATTCTGATGCACCACTCATCCTTCAGGTTTGGAAAAACAACAGCAGCAACAACAACAAATAAAAAGAGACACAAAAGAATTTTTTGTGGGTTTGTGCAGTTTGGGATTTCCCTGCTGTAAAAATGAACCAACTCTTGAAAAGGAGAACATCTTCAGGAAGAACAGGGTTTTCTTGCCCATGCGTTGATAACAGTTAACATTCCTGAGTAACTCAGAAGTGACAAGGTTGTTGCTTAGAGGCAAACCTTCTGGGCTCCTGAGAGTCCAACAGGGCAAGACAGAGCAGATGTGACCTCATGAGAATTTATTGGATGCAGATACAGTGTGTTTGAGTGGTGGTGCTTTACCCTACACCCTACACGGGGGCCAAAAACCTCAGCACATGAGGAAAGACAAGGAGATGGATGGGAGGATGGAGAAAAAGCTTTGAAAGGATGAGGCCAAAGAGGCCTGGACCTGCTCACAAACAATTTGTGACTCAAAAAGAGGAGGCAAACCCCCTGGACTGTGCATCCCCAGCTGCTGCTGCCTCTACCCATCCTTAGGCAGACATGAGTCCTTCCCAGCGTGGGAAGTGCCAGCCCTGCCATAGCAGGTGGTGTCCCACGTGCCGTGTCACAGCGAGACAGCAGCCTCACAGTGACGGTGCCGTGGCTGTGGGAGAACTGACCCAAGTGTGACCTAGCACATCTGAAAGGCAGCAATGGGAGCACCCAGTGCCTTCCCCAGGGGCATGTGAAAATCAAATGAAGCCTCTCAGTGTAGGAGAGGGGCTGTTGGCTTGGGAACGTGAATCTATCTGACACGAAAAGCCCTGAGTCCCTGTTCCGTCTCAAGCTCACAGAGCCATGGGTACCTGTGTGGAAAGTGCTGCCCTTGATTTCCCATCCAAGTGCTTTATGTCTCAGTTACATGCCACTGAACATGCTAAGACCCTCATTTCGGAAGAGAGTGAAGCAAGGCTGTGCTGATCCTGGAATTTCAACCAGTTCTGGGTGTGTTTGAAGGCAGCAAAGGTTGTCTTCTAGCCCAACACAGAGACAGAGACTTGAGGTCCAAGATGGAGCAGAGCAGATCCATCCAATAAGCTGAATTCAGACATCACGTTTCAGGAAAAAGGACTGGATTCAGCTGCTTTTTCAGGAACCACCTGGGATTTCAGCAGGCAGGTTGATTAAATGAGATGATGGAACTCTCTCCACAAGAGAATCCTTTGACAAGCTGCCCCAAGAGTGCACAGGACAAAGAGGTGCAGGTGGCAGGGGCAGTGAGCCCTCTGATCCTCAGAGCCCTGGAAGGGACTCTGAGCTCTCCCTGGAGCCTTCTCTTCTCCAGGTGAACACCCCCAGCTCTCCCAGCCTGGCTCCAAAGCAGAGGGGCTCCAGCCCTCAAAGCATCTCCGTGGCCTCCTCTGCCCCTACGCCAGCTGGTCCACATCCTTCTTATGCTGAGGACTCCAGTCCTGGATGCAGTCTGAAGACTTCCCTTAGTGCTTCCTCTGGAGGAAAAATGATGTAGAGGAGAATATTTTGCTAAAGCAACGTCGGTCCCATTCCTTTATCGCCTGATTGGACACTTAGGTTCTCTAAAAAAAAAAAAGAAACAACAAAAAACCCCAACAAAATCAACAACAAACCACACTTATTGGGAGGCATTTTCTCAGTCCTGCATGGAAGATTTGTGATTTAGCAGCAGCCACAACTTTTTGTTTTACCTCCACTCAGCAGCTGATGTGGCTTTATGAGCCCTGCAGAGATTGTGCAGTCCTCCTGGCGGGGCTAGGACCTTCTGCCTCCAGGATGAGTGTTGAAAGCCCAGCTTCAGGAGAGATCTCTGGCTTCTCTCTGTCAGATTTCTGCCTTTGTGTGTAGCATTGGGAAGGGTGTTTTCCTCCTGAAGGCCAAGGGATGCTATCTGGGTGCGGCTTTTTGAGCAACTTTCTGAAACAGAAGTTACCACAGGTGCAGAACAAAGACAAGAGAAAGTTCCTCCCATAAAAGGAGCCAACCCAGCCTGATTCCTTTAGACAAAAGCACCTGCAACATTAGCCAAACACTCGATATTGGCATTGCTGCCTGGAGCTCGCAGGGTGCGTCACTGCAGCAGAGCTCCCGCAGCAGAGCAATCCATCTCCTCCCTTTGCTGGCCTCGGCACCAGCCAGAGATCCCCAGCCATTTCTCCAAC
Source organism: Eulacestoma nigropectus (assembly GCA_013397775.1). Lineage (NCBI taxonomy): Eukaryota > Metazoa > Chordata > Aves > Passeriformes > Eulacestoma > Eulacestoma nigropectus. Next base: position 122,955 of record VZTE01000388.1, on the reverse strand, counting down.
ACCTGCAGGCTCAGAAACCGCTGCTCTGGGTGGTGCTTCTGTGACTGATGCTGAAGGAAGGGATGCTCCACCCTGCACAGCACTTGCCTCTCCCCTCCTGCGGTTGTGCAGGGTAAAGGAACCACCCAAACCACGAGAATCAAGCCCAGCCGACATCAGGATTTTGCTAATCAGCTCAATGTATGCAAAGTGTTGAAAAAGTGGGCTTGGAGAGACCTCTCCAGCACAGGAGGGGGTGAAGGGGCAAAACTGCCCCAGGCTCCTTTCGAGCCCCAGAGGACTCAATGACTCCAGTTTAGGCTGAAGATGCTAAAATGTCACAAGCCTCTGGGGAGGGTCAGGAGGTGGTGACACAAAACTTCTGGGACCAGTCCACTGAATGGATGGTGCTCAGAGGAAGAGACCAGGAAGGGGCAATACAGGACTGCACCAATTCTTGCCTTACCAGGTCATTAGGAAGAAATTCTTCCCTGTGAGGGTGGGGAGGCCCTGGCACAGGTCACCCAGAGAAGCTGTGGCTGCCCCATCCCTAGAAATGTCCAAGGCCAAGTTGGATGGGGTTTGGAGCAACCTGGGATAGTGGAAGGTGTCCCTGCCCATTGCAGGGATGGAATTAAATGAGCTTTAAGGTCCTTCTAAGCCAACCCATTCTGAGATTCCATGCTCCTGAGAAAGAAGCAAACATGGACAACCCACAGCAAACATCACTAAAACCCCCAGTTAAGGTCAGTCCCCCATGAGCTTCATCACAACAACATTCCTCCAACCAGAGCTGGATTAGCATGTTTAAACTCTCCTTGCAAATCACTTCTAATCAGCAGCTAATTTTTTTTGCAGAGCCCAGGCATGCAGGTTGCTCTGGAGGGCTGGATCTGCCTGTAGAAATATGCAGTCACCTGACTGGGGCCTCGTCATCTTCACAGGCTGTTTTGTAAACAGTCATTATAAATAATAAATCAACAGCGTGCTAATGAAATGAGCTCTTTTTAGGATGCTTTAGAGAAGCCTCTAATTTAATATAGAAGAAACTCTAATCTGCTCTGCCAAGTTACAAAGAGGATTAAACTATCTTCCAGTAATGGTGAAATATTCAGGCTCTGCCTTACCAGCACAGGAACTGAGGGGAAGCATTCAGAGGCACAGAGGAGAGGTCAGTTCCCCAATCCTGTAGCATTCGAAGGAGAGCTGTTGCAGCATGGTGCCTGGAAAACCTATTAAATCACAGATCCCACATCCATGAAGATCAAACTCCTGCTATCAGATTGGTGGGCACTGCCTTCACCCTCCAACGAACTTAAATAAATCTTTCGAAGTCAATGCTGCCATGAGTTGGTCATGGCCCAGTGATGTTTAAATATGTAGGAAGGAATTTGTTGCTCCAGTGTGTTTTCATGTGAAGGAAGGACCTGGGATAGCAAGGACCCAAGAGACACTGAGGACAGGATGGGAGGGACTGGGAACAAGCCAAATGAGTTTGCAATAAAATGTTGGGCTTATTTAAGTGTGCAGAGAACAGAGCACAGGTCTGAGAGCCTCATCTTCCCTTTACTTTTGAGAGTCTGTCCTGAGAACCAGAAGCCGGTTGAAATTACAGCAAAGAACCAGACATACAAACACGACCCTACAGGGACAAAGTGAGCCCTCAGAAGAAGGGGGGATAGAAGAAATGAGTGAGTATGGGAAGCTGGCTGGGAGAAGGTTGTGTGAGAGGCTCTGGGATTTTTCTCAATGGGGCTCAGTGGCACATGGAATTGAGAGCATTGGGATGGACTGTTCTGTACTATTTTATTGGTCCTGATGTGAGGAACCACATGAAATAGCCTTTCTTTGAAAGCCATTCAGGGACTGATGAGAATTTCTGCCAGCTTGGCACCTGCAGCACTTCCCTCCAACACTCCAACCCGTCCTGGGGCTGTGATCCCGAGTGCCTGAGCTGGGGAACTGCGAGAAGGGAAAGCCTGAGACATGTGGGAGGGTTGGGGAGTGAGGAGTAGGTTGTTTCTAGCCTAAGAGGGCACAGGAAGATCTGCAGAGCTACCTCTGGGCATGGAGAACAAGAAATGTCCAGCAGTAGCACAGAATCACAGACCCTTCACCTTCGCTGCCCTTCTCTGGACTCACTCCAGCACCTCAGTGTCTTTCTTGGGGGCCAGATCAGCTGGATGCAGAGCCGCTGCCAGCATCCATGCCAGCAACAGGAGTTTTAGTCAATGATCAGTTCAAAAGAGCTCAACAGACGTGTTGGAGATGATGATATTCCACAGGAGAATACAGGATGCAATAGCTGGAGACAGCTCCGTGCACAGAAAAGGGAGCTGCAGTTGGATAGGGAGGGGCTGCTCAGCCCAGAGCGTCCTGTGGATCACGGGTGTTCTGTTAATCGTGGTACCCATCACACCACCTGAATAAAGCAAACAGAACCCAGTCCAGAATGCCTGGACTACCCCGGAGCTGGTGCTGGATCAGGGCTCCCAAACAGCCATCAGTGCTTCAGCTGCCGACAGTGACCTGTGGTCAGAGCAGGGCTGGAGGAGCAGCCAGCACTCAATGCCTGATTATTTTCTCTCATTTCCTATGCAAGTCTCTCATCATCAAGCCATCCCACAGTGACCCACAGCTGCACTGATACACGGTGCTGTGCGTGCACTGGCATCCTACACCAGGGAGTGCAGCTGTTGGATTTTATACTCCAGCCTTCCTAGGTGCTGCATAAAACACAAAATACAGCCAGTCCCTGTCTCAACAGAGCATGCAGCCTTCTGCAGAGACACCAAAACACGCTTCACCTTCATGCAAGGTTTTAATAGATAGAGTACCTCTTGTCTATTTAATACGAAACTGTCTCTGCGTGGATTCAATCAAGTAAAACAGCTATCTGTCTGCCTGGGAGTTTGAAATGGCTCCAGGTTGCACTTTATTCCCCTATTTAAATTTTTAAAAAGCAGGTTACTCCAGTGGAACAAAGTCTTGCTGTATCACATTTACACATAGGCCATATTCATATAACCATGGTTTGGGTGGGAAGGGATCTTAAAGATCATCTCTTTACAACCCCCTGCTATGGCAGGGACACCTTCTGCTATCCCAGGGTGCTCCAAGCCCCGTCCAACCTGGCCTTGGACACTTCCAGGGATGAGGCATCCACAGCCTCTCTGGGCAGCCTGTGCCAGGGCCTCATCACCCTCACAGGAAAGAATTTCTTCCTAATATTTATTCTAAACCCACTCTCTGTCAGTGGGAAGCCATTTCTCCTTGTCCTCTCACTCCATCCCTTGGAAATTGTCTCTCCATCTTTCTTGCAGGCTCCCTTTGGGTACTGGAAGCCACAATGAGGTCACCCCAAAGCTTCACTTCTCCAGACTGAACAATCCCAACTCTCCCAGCCTTTCCTCACAGCAGAGCTGCTCCATCCCTCTGATTATCCTGGTGCCTCCTCTGGACTGGCTCCAGCAGCTCCACATCCTTCCTGTGCTGGGACCCCAGAGCTGGATACTGGCTTTTGTCTCTGCTGGGAATTCTACTGGATAAAATCGGGCTGGGGTTGGCCATGGAAACAGCATCCTGATCTGAAGGAGGGCTGAAGCATCTTGTACCATGCCCTGAGGATAATTTGCTTGAAATTCATGGAGAACAAAGCAGAGTGCCCTGGTGAAGTGTCAGAGAACTGGCCAAAGTCACAGTGCTACGGCCCTTGTCAGCCAGAAACTCTCATCCTGTACTGCACACCTGACACCCTCTGGGACACAGGGAATAACCACAGCAGGCAGGGCTGCGGGAGCCAGGAGTGCTGGCCACAAGGCAGCGAGGAGACTTTGCAGCACAGGGATTCTCAAGGGCAGCCAGAGCCACCCGGTAGAGGTGGCAAAGTTGGTGTCCTACAGAGGTGTCTGCTGTGGCCTGGGACCAGAGGCTCCCCAGGCTCGTGAGCTGTAAGTTGTCCTGAGCTGTGCAGTGTGGCCAGGCAGTTCCTGCCTCCAAGGAACTGCCACACACCTTCCCAGCTTCCCTCTGCCTCCTGGCCACAGGCACCAGGCAGCTCAGACCAGTCCTGGGAGCGGCTGCAGCTCTGGAGTTCTGTGCCCACGGGTGGATCCACAGCTGGAAGAGGAGCATTCCTGTCCTGTGGGAGGCTGAACAGCAGCCTGCCCAAGCTGGCCGCAAACCCCAGCTGGAGGCCACTCTGCTGTGGAGCAGCAGCTCCCATGCCCCCATTTGCACAGGCTGTTCTCTGAAGAGTCTCTTCAAAGCTGACACAGCCCCTGCGGCTCCCTTGGCTGGCTAACACTGACGCATGAGTCACTGAAAATTACTTTTCAGTGCTCAAGCCCATGGGCTCGAGGGTTGGGAAGAGTTATGGTGACCCAGCCACCTAAAACCCTGTCTTGGAGACGCTGTTCTCTCTGTGAATGAGTGAGTGAAGAGCCCTGAGCTTACAACAGGAGCAAAAACTCAAACAGAACACTGCCTCTCTGGTTTATTCCACTCTTCCCCCTCTTTTCCAGACCTTTGCTGTCTCCAGCTCAAGCAGCAAAGTTGTCATACAAACTGTAAAAATAACCCCGAGCAGCTCCAAGCTGGCTGTCCGTGCTGCCCCACTGCCTGTGCGTCCCGGTGCCTCTCGCAGGAGCACTTCAGTGGATGCTCACAGCATCCGACTGTCTGCACGTTCAAAGTAAGGGAAGTTGTGATGTTAGCACTGCCATGACCTTCAGAGAAAGGGACTAATTATTCCCAAGCAGGCAGCTTAGTGCTGGGCAGCTGCTAATGAACATTGATAGGGAAGGAAACGAATCCAGATGCAAATTGCAGCACTGCCTGAGGAGGTTTATGAAGAAGATGATCCTGTGCTGGCTGCAGCTCCATGGTTTTGCTGTGGATGAACCTTTCCAGATTTCTGTCCACCTCAATGCTCTTTTTCTTCCCCCTTCCTCACCTCCTCCCAAGCTGACTACAAACTGAGTGACCATGGCCACTACAGGGAGCAGAGCTGTGTGCTGGAGGCTCCAGTTCCACCTGCAGGATCCAGGTGTGGATCTTCAGGGAGGCCTTGGCAGGGCAGGGGTCGAATCACCACTTGCAGCATCAGCAGCGACTGCCTTTTGTTTCGGGATGCATGGGAAGGGAGCTGCAGAAGGGAGCCAAGCAAACTGGCACGCTGCTCCCAAGGAGGACACAACTGTCCAGAGTGCCAGGCTTCTCTGGCTGGGTCACCAGCAGCCCTTGGCAATAGTGGCAGAGCTGCAGCAAAGTAAGGAGGGCATAATTCTGGGGAGAGGTAATGCTGTGGGAAGCAGAAAGTTGGGACAGAGCAGCTGGAAGCTGAGCAGGTCAGGTGGCAAAAGGAGCAGCTGCTGGTTCCCACACAGTCAAACTGCATCCCTAAAGGCCGTGTGTGCCTCGCATGGAAAGCTGTGCCGAGGGCTGTGATTGCAATCACCCCTGGCAAGACCCCTCCCAGGCATGGGAGGGGTGATAATGGCTTGTCTGTTGCCAGCATCCTGGAGGAGCCCGGGACGCCCCGGCAGGCTGTCATCAGCACGCGCTCGGTGCCTGCTGCTTGGCTGCCTGTCCAATTCCACCTTGCACAAGAAAAAGCAAACACAAAGAGGAGGTTGCAAAAAACTCAAGCGCCCTGAAGACAGGAAGTGTCAAAATCCAGGCTGCCCGCTCAGCCTGGCTTTGGCAGAGCTCAGAATGCCAGCAGGAAAGGAACAAGTCTTACATTTTACGAGGGGAAACATGCCTTGATCTGTGTTGGAGAAGTTCAGGCTGTGGAAGGTTGGTTGATGTTTTGCTTCCCCAGCGTCTCCAGTGGGTGTCCTGGCTCTGCTCAGGGCAAGCTCCCAATGCTGTCATGGTGATGGAAGTGTTTGTCCCGTCTGAGCTGGGCTGTGGGACGTGTAATTCTGATTTCTGGCTCCTCAAGGAAAAAATATCAGTATCAGCAGATGTCCAGTGAAGATCTCAGCCTGCACTGTCCCTGCCTGGCAGGGTGGGCTGGTCCCTGGTGCTGCAGTGAAGCTCATACTCAGCACGAGCACTGACAGCTCTGCTTGGACCGCACCCTTGCCTCTGCTCTCCCCGTGCCTTTCCCAGAGGGCAGGGGTGCAGGGGGCTTCAAGCAGCCATTCCTGTAGAAACACTCAGCCTGTCAGGAATGTGCAACGCCAGCAAGGGCCAAGCTCCTACCAGCTTCATTCCCTCTCATCTTGGACGGACACACATGAGTGCAGAGGGCACCAGGATTTTGTCAGAGCTCATTTCAGGGGTCACCTACCTTTCCCAAAGCATCCTGCTTTCACCTCATACCACCCATGATCTCACAGCTTGCTGTTCTCTCAGGATTTTCCTGTGGGCACTGGTGTGATGGGTGGCAGAGGTGCTCCCACACACCTCGTTCCATCGCTGCTCTGGGATCTGAACCCCCCAGCTCCCGCAGCCACTCCTCATCAGACTCGTGCTCCAGAGCCTTTCCCATCTCCATTCCCTTCCCTGGACACAATCCACCACCTCCATGTGTGTCTTGTAGTGAGTGGCCCAGAACTGAACCCAGTACATGATTCCAGTGCATCCTGGAACAAACTTGATATTTTTAGGCACAAGTAGGATTATCAGGAATACTGCCGTGCACATGTCCACAGAAAATAGCAAAGCACGTCCATAAGGGTATCCCTGGCCACACTGAGGAACACAGTTTGGTTAAGCAGATGGGCAGGTAGGACTGGACCCTCAGAACATCCATCAGGCAGGTTCAGCTCTGAGCTGTTGGACTCAGCTGCAAGGTTGGATCATCCCCGTGGGATCTTCCACTTACAGACAGTGAGTTGAAAAGGGACCTTGAGCAGACATCTGCTCCATCCTCTGCTCAAAGCAGGGCTAATTTAAGGACTAAATCAGGCTGTTTGGAGCCTTATCTTTCTTATAGGTTGTAAATAAACTGGGCAATTCCAAAGACAATGCAGAGACAAGATATCTCCTTGTCAAGAGCATTAACTATTTCAGGGAGCAAGAGTTTTAAGTTTCTTGGTCATTTTTGTTTATATGAGCTCTAGGTGACCAGTGACAGAAAAATTGGTTGAATTGTACCTGGCAGGAGTTCTAAGAAATATTCAGTTTCATGGGAAAATGCATCTTCTTGACAAAATGGGACTGCTGGCTCATGTGGTGATCTTGGATGAGGATTCAGAAGGGATGGTTTCCCAAATCACAGGGTCAGAGGTGAAGATGTCCCATGAGCTGTTTGAATGAGATCAGCAGGCTCCTTCAGCAGCTCAGAAACGTGCCCACCCTGAGGAACCTGGGTATCCCTGAAGTTACCAGAAGCACCAGAGATAGCACACCCAGTAAAACTGAGCTTAGACAGGCCCCACTGAGATGTTAGGGTGAAGTTTCCCTTGCCAGAGGAGACAGTTCAGCCCAAACAACTCGTGCAGTTGGAAAGGATAGTTACCAACAAAGTTGTAAAGATCAGCTCTTTATGAGATTTGATGCTAGAATTCCCACATAGCTTCTGGCTGGAAAACCATAGGGAAAATATCCCAGTTTAAACAAAGCCAGGCTGCCTCCAGCACACTTTGTGTCCAGCAGAAATGCATGTTCCTGTCACATCACCTGGCCCTGGGCTCACTGTAAGCTCTACATCTGCAGCCAGCCTGACTTGGGCAAAGTGGACAAAATGAAGAAGACAAGAAGTCTTCTTGTTGACTTGTGAAGAGGTGGCATCAACCCCCATCTTTGTTTCTTGATATATTTGCCTTATCATTTAATGGACCACATGCCCCACTTCTACGGATGATAGGTCTAGATGTTAAAAATGCTGCTCATCAATGCATCTCCTTCATTACCACGTGCCTCAGGGTCTGCCCTGAAGAAGGCCCATTTCAGTGGAGAGTGGCTGCCTTCGCCCTTCACTCTGACCACAGCCTCTCCCTGGGATGGGTTTTCCAAGAAACAAAGACAACAACCACGGCAAACCTTTCCTGCTTGCAGGGTTGTGGCCCTGGAGCTGGGACGCTTGTGAGTAACTGGGGGCGGCTGCACAGCTGCAGCACGAGCAAACTGTCCCGAGAGGAGGCAGTGGAGAAGACTGCAGTGATTGCATTGTGATACAGAAGAAGTGTTAGAGCTAATCCATTGCCATCTGTCTTTATTTTGCTAACCCGTTCAGTTGGACGCCACAGAAGTGCATTCACAGCAGATGAGCTGGGAGAGCCGTGGCATGGCAGCTCTTGGATTACTGGCATGAAAAGAATCCTTTTGTTCACGAGCCAGGAAGATTAGCTGCTGCCACGTCTGTGTCTGGTTTGTAGGACAAGAAAGAGAAGATGCAGCTCTCTTGCTGCCTTGGCCACTGCTTTGTGGCATCCCAGCTCCAGCTCTTTTCTCACCTCCCTCTTGCTTTATCCTTCCTCTGCTCCTTCCTTCCTGCTCTCTCCTCATCTTGAGCTTTCTCTGTCTTTTCCATCTGCTTCTCTCCTCTCTTGGCATCTTCTCTGCTTCTGCTTGAGTGCACACAATATCCCTTCTCCTCTTCCCCGAGTTCAGGCGGGCAACAGAAAAGTTTAGAGCAGCACAAGCTCCTCTCCACCGAGGTGCTTTACCTGCAGCCCCTGCTGCGAGAAAAATTGGCTCGCACCACCTGATCCCAGGCAATTTTGCTCACAGCGGGCGCCGGGGATAAAGCGCTTCAGCACAAGGCGGCTGCGTCGTTCTTAATAGCGGGGCTGCCGGTGCCAGTTGGGCGAGGGGCTGCTCCGTGGGCTGCCTTCGGGATAGTGGGGCTGGGGAGCAGCAGGGCTGGTCCACCCACGCCCCGTGGCCAGGCTGTGCCGAAGCCTGCAGAGCAGCGTGACCCATTTAGCAGTTTCCCAACGACTTCAGGCACGGCGTGACCCGCGGTTTGAGAACCGCTTCTCTCAGCAGACACTAAAGCCCTCTGTGTCCTTTAATTCCGAGAGTGCCACGCTGGAAGGAGATGCCCTTCGGATGCCCTCTCCGCTGTAGCTGCAGGCTCTCTGCAGAGCGCAAAGGAAACCCGGTGCTCTCCAGGTTAGGGGTAGGGGCACAGCCCCAGCTCCAGGGCAGGAGCACGGGATTGTACATCGGCCTCCTGCTCACCGGGCTGGAGGCTCCGTGGGGATGACCCTGCCTCCATCACGCACACCCAGGCTTTGCCAGTGCGGGTCCCAGCAGGACCTGCAGAGATCAGAGCTGCCTCCTGCTGATTTCTCCCCTGGAAGAGGATGAAGCGCGGAGGTGAGGCAGGGAAGGGGGGTGGGAAGTGTTCCTATTCCTCCATCTCCCCCTCCCAGGTACAGAGCTGGGCATGCAGCATCAGCTGCCACTGCACTGAGCTTCCCTGGGCTCCTGGCAGCATGCGCAGGGCATGTTGACCTTGGGGCTGCATTGCCAGAGATGTGCTGGTGAGCAGGACCCTCCCCGCAAGCTACTGGGGAAATGCAGCTTTGGACCAGCCACGATGGCCGGGCACACTCACAACCTGCTCAGTGCTGTGCAAGAGTCCCAGACATGGTTTTGTAACATCCTTCACTCTGCCCTCTACACTGCAGTTACGAGGATCTCCACCACAGCCAGCATTCCCAAATGCATCCCACTGCCGCACGTGCAGTGACTTCTGTGTGGGGCTAAAAGGGGTAAAGAGAGGTGTTTGGTTGCTTCAGGTGTTGCCAGTTCCTCCCTCGCAGAGGTGAAAACTCACCCAAGTGAAAAGATGCCCCAGAAATAGGTCTCCAATAGTGCCTGAAGCAGGTGCAGTGGATGAGAGTGATGGTGTGCCTCCAGGAGCCAAGCTGCTCCCTGTCCCCCCAGAGACTCAGCCCTCCTCCAGCATCCTTCACAGCTACCTCTGACTTTCAATCCACATTCATGAAAAAACTTCATAATCTCCCTGACTAGGGAAGGTTTTGGGTCATAGACGGATGGATGGAAGGAAATTAATTTTCTGCTTGGGCACTGAATCGTCCTAGGAGAAGACCTTCATCTCACACTGCAGCTCGCTGGACCATGCCAGCCTGTTGAATTTCCTCGTGTGACACCGTGGGGGGCTGTTTGGGCCCTTCGCAATCAAATAAGAGTCAGAGATACATAAAAGATGAGAAATGAGAATTCCTGCCCCCTTGCAGGGTGAACCCCGCCTTCTCCGATTGACAAAAAGACAGCTGGAATTTGACCCCGATGGTTTTCAGAGCTGGTCAGTAATCTGGGGGTGCCCAGTGCCTCCAAAACTCTGCACATTCATCGACATGAGAGTCTCCACCAACATCAAGAGGTCTCCAGGATCTCATGCCGGCCAAGTGGTTTAGGGTGTTACCAGCCAGATACCTGCAGCCACCAAGGGTTTGTAGACTAAAAATCCATGAGGCCTCCACTGTTGCTTTGTGCCATCTCCTGAGAGCCAAGAGGGAATCTCATGCCCTTGCACATCACATCCCTGCACTGGCCCAGCAGCTGGACACTCATGGTATTCATGATCCTGAGCTTCCCCACCATGGGATCCTCTGCAGCCACACGAGACCACGGCGTCTGCAGCTTTCCACATCAAAACATCCTCGTGCGTGGATCTTCGTAAGTGGTGGTGGCCTTCCCAATTCCCACGTTGCTGCCTTTGGCTTGGAAGCAGCGTGGCTGCAGCATTTGGGCCTGATCCTCCTCACTCCTCTCTGCCCTCCCAGCGGTTGGGTCCCCCAGCGCCATCGGGAGCTTCTCCCGCGGGATCGCCCGGGGCCGGATGGATGACCCAGTGCCAGGCGGGCGAGGGGCTGGGGCGAGGGGCATGGCTGGTAGGGGTGCCCGTGCTGGAACAGCCGTGCCAGCAGTGCAGGGCTGCCGGGAGCTGGGCTCCCACGAGCGGGAGGCGGGATGTGCCGGATCATCGCTCCCCGCGCTGGCCGGGGCTGCCAGAGCCCTGCCAGCACCCCTCGATCAGATGGGAGCTGAAGGGCTGCCTGGCTCTCCGTGACTCAGCAATAATGCTTTGCGTAGTTAACATTTCATTATCATTTTTAAAGGCTAAGTGGCTTTTACCACCTGAGAAGTATATTAATGGCCCCAGTAAAACACTCCCCTGAGTGCCCTAATGCTTCTGTTATATCGATTCATTTCCCCCCTCCCCCCTTTCCTTCTTTCTTTTTTGAAACATTTTTTCTCTCTCCCTGCATGTATTCCCCCATTATGAAAAATACACTCATTTATACGGTGCAGACGGGGGGAATAATGCCATTCTCCACCTAATAACACTGCTGAATCCTCCCTTCCTCACTTGCTTATTACTCCCCACAGCAGAGAGACAAGAGGCAGATGGTGACAAATTCCTTCCCTGCCCCCGCAGATGATCAGCTTATTCCCTGGGTTCCCTGGGTTATTCCCAAGGGGATTTCTTGGGGTTTGGAGGTGGTTCCTTCAGCCTCTGGAAACCTCTCCCTTGGGTTGTGTTGCTTCCTGCCTCTTGTCTCCTCACTTCAAGAAAGGCATTGAGAGGCTGGAGGGTGTCCATGGAAGGGAACGGAGCTGGGGAAGGGTCTGGAACACCAGGAGCGGCTGAGGGAGCTGGAGGATGTCAGCCTGGGGAAAAGGAGGCTCAGGGGGGACCTTCTGATTCTCCACAACTCCCTGACAGGAGGGGGCAGCCGGGGGGGTCGGGCTCTTCTCCCAGGGACCAGGGACAGGAGGAGAGGGAACGGACTCAAGCTGCACCAGGGGAGGTTGAGGTGGGACATCAGGAAGAATTTCCTGACTGGAAGGGTGGTCAGGCATTGGAAGGGGCTGCCCAGAGAGGTGGTGGAGTCCCCATCCCTGGAAGTGTTCAAGAAATGACCTCCAGGAAGAAGACCTTGGAAGAGACCTCCAAGATCACCAAGTCCAACCTTTGACTGGTCAGCACCCTGTGAAGCAGCCCAGAGCACGGAGTGCCACATCCAGTCATTCCTTGAACACCTCCAGGGATGGGGACTCCACCACTGTCCTGGGCAGCTCCTTCCAATGCCTGACCACCCTAACAGTGAGGAAATTATTCCTGATGTCCAACCTGAACCTCCCCTGGTGCAACTTGAGGCTGTGTCCCTTTGAAGAAGATCTTCACACCACAAATGCAGACCCCAAATTCCTGGATGCCACCTGCTGTACGGGCCAGGCAGGAGCCTCCCAACAGAGATTTGGTTGCTGCTGATGCTGGGTCCCATAGTGAAGGCCTTGCTATGTCACCAGTGGCACCACGGGAGCTGCCCTGAGATGCTGAGTAGGGCTGCTGGTTGACAGTGGCTGAACAAGAGCCCAGGAGTGCCCAGGTGGCCAAGAAGGCCAAGGGCACCTGGCCTGTACCAGAAATAGTGTGTCCAGCAGGACCCAGGCAGTGATTGTCCCCCTGTGCTGGGCACTGCTGAGGTCTTTCCCAACCTAAATACTTCTGTGATTCCAGGGAATAACTTCCAAAAAGTGATTCCCCTCTCCCCTCCACCCCTTTCACCAAAAAGCCATTTCTGATAAATAAAAGGCCGGTTTCAAAAGACAGGAAAGCAGGGAGCATCCTCAGGTCTCAGGCTGGCCCAGGCACTGGGCAAGTTCTGCCGGTGAAGGTCACAGCAGAAAGATGCTCAGCAGTGTTCCAGATCCCCACAAGACTCCCGTGGGATCAAACTCTCCAGTGATGCTGTGAACTCCGGGTTCTCAGGCAAGGCAGTTGCACCCACTGTGCTGATGGGCACCCTCCCATCCCAGATTTTGACCAGGAGTTGCAGGAGGAGGGTGAGGCACCCTCTGCTCAAAGCTGAGTCAGTTTAGCACCAGTGGCACCAAAGCTCAGTGTGTAACAGAACACACCAGTGGTGTCATTATTCCCAGTCACAAAACATGATTTTTCACAAGCAAGTGGGGATGGACCTTGGGATATTTTAAACCCTTCTTTTCTGACTGGGGTAGCAGCCAACAAGGCAGATTGCAGCGTGGCTTACCCCAACGTGCCACCCCAGCTCAGCTGGGGAAACGGCAGCTTTGGGCTTTCTTCTTCCTTGGAAGTTTATTGCTATTTTTCTGTTCTCTAAGTTTTTCCTAAAGATTGGCAGTCCAGTTCCATCCACATAAAGTTACCTGCTTGGCTATATAGCACCAAGATCCCACTGCCTACCCACAGATGCTCCACTCCTCAGATCCTCGGTTTTTCCCCATCTCTAAAACTGGGGACACATACTCCTCCCAGAATTTATTTCTCAACAGGCAAAGCCTCTATTCTTTGCTGCTTTTCTAAATGACCTTTCCGTATCTCGTCATGATTCCCTATCTAAACGATACGGGACAAGCAACTTCTTCTCATTGTCTCTAACATTTGTTGATATAAAATGGATTTCTTATCTCTGATGAAATACACCTCCCCTTTTCTCAGCCTTTTTTTTTTTTTTTCGCTATTCTCAGCTCAGTATTTCAGGTGAGCTACAGAAATTAATTTGAGCAGTTTCTTGTCTCAGTCCTTTTCTCCTCCAGGAGCTCAAAGACAGCTTCCTGCACTGCCCAGCCCTCAGGGAGGGAGGCTGCAGGCATCCTGAAGAGCCACTGAACCTTGCTCCAGCCCAGAGGGACTCAGCCCCCCCCTCCTCTCCTCCAGACCTTGACATCCTTCGCATCTATATCCTGACCTCAGGCTCTCTGCATGCCAGGCAGGGGTGTGCTCCCCTGTGACTCTCCCAAGCTCTGGAGGGAGGAGCAGGGACAGTTTGTGGGGAGGAGGCAGAGCGGCAGCAAGGAGAGAGGGAGGAGGGGGTCACCAGAGCGGCCAGGA
>VZTE01000388.1:78531-102740 GCA_013397775.1 Eulacestoma nigropectus | reverse complement strand
GGGGGAAAGGAGCAGAGTGTGGTGTGGGGCCGGGGAGGGGGATGCTGGTGCTCGGGAGCCACACACGCAGCGTCAGGGCCAGCTCTGGGGACAGCTTGCTGCAGCATCCGGGGAGGGAACCAAATGGCATCTTCCAAATATAGCTCCTGCCACGCATCTGCCCGCGGGCACCGCGGGGATCCCAAACATTTCTTCCCCGGCAGGCTTGCCTTAATATAGGTTGACCCCCTCCCCACTGACCTTCCCCAGGGGGCCAAGCAGGAGGGCTCCTGCTCCAGGGTGAGTATCATGGGGCACCCACCCAAATTCCCTGCAGGGCACACCTCCCAGGCCAAGGGAAGGCAAGCTGGCAGCTGTGCAATGCATAGACACGCTGGGGCCGGGCAGGAGGAGGGTGGCCCTGTGGCATTTGTCCCTCGGGAAGGGTCGTGTGGGTGCCACTTGGCCGTGTGAGGTGGGGGGGATGAAGCAGATGCAGCGGTTTTCACATAGAAGCAGCACCTTAGGACCTGATTGCTGGGGGGACAGGCACTGCCTACCATGACAAGGGCCAGGGAACTTCTTTAGTTGTCATTCTCGCTGCTCTGTTGTTGTTTTAATTTAAAAATGCAGCCCCAGAGAGAGCCTGGGTGGGTGCCCGGCCTGCTGTGGGCCGTGGGGACTCTGCAGGCAGGTCCAGTCTGCCCCAGCAGCTCCCCAGCATCCCAGCACCATTTCCTCTTTCAGCTCCATGAGCTGCTGCCCTCTTACTTCAGCATTTTCTCATTCCAGGGCAGCCTCTGCCCGTGATGCTGGAGCGAGCCTGGCTCTGTCCTGGCCATCACCAGTGCACACCAACACCCCTGGCCTGCAGGGTGGACACCGTGTTGGACACCAGCACTTCCATGGGACAGAGAGGAGACTGCAAGATCGGCAAGAAACCCTTTTGCAGGGCGCCACTGCAGGTAGCAAAGGTGTTTGGCCATTAATGTCATTTTTCAAATTGCAGCTCAGACCTGGGCACAGAGTCACCACCAGGGAAAAGCTGCTGGTGCTGGCCCAGGGGGTAGGTACAAGATGAATTTGCGTACGAGCTTTTTCTCTAGGTGGTTAAAAAGCTCAGCCTGTGTGATGCAGAGAACTGTGCTAAGACAGATCCCACGCCACAGCTCTGATTTCCCTGTCAGGCCAAGGCCACTGTGCTAAAGCTCATGTCCTGACGTGTAAGATTTGGGCAAAGTCAGGTAAAAGCCTCAGCGTCCCTGTGACTCTGAAGTAGCTGTGCTAACTCGAAAACCAGATGTGTTCTGCTCTTTAGCACAGCTATCTAAACTAGCCTCAAAATGGCTACAAAACTCCCCTTCAGTATAGGAAAAATGTCAATCCTCCATCCAATAATATTTTTACAGCTTCTTGCTGCTCAGCAAACTCCCTTAAGTTCCAACAGTGTCAGTTTTGCATCATTTTTGAAAGGCCCCTTTTTGAATGAAGGACCAAGCTTTTTGTGTAAAGAAGAGAAACCAAACCAAACCCTCCTGCAGGGCCTAAATGGCACGGTGCCATTTGGTATTGAGGACTGCTCTGGGCTTTTTTGGTCCCTCCAGAGCAGGCCCACCATATGGACAGAGCTCCATGAGAGGTGCTGGGAGGTCGGTGTGGCCGCATGCACAGTCCCATCTTCCAGGATGGAGTTTGCTCACCCACCCTTACATCTGTTGGAAGGGGGGGAGGGTTACCCCCACACCCATCCTTGCTCAAGGAGAGAGGAAAAATCTCTTTCCTGCTGAGCTCAGCCTCTGATGGGAGCCTCTACTGGGAGGGAAGCTGTGCACGCTCCTGTGCATGCAGGAAGATGGTGGGAAAGCAGCTGGGAAGGGGCTGATCACCTGATCCAGTTTTCCACCAGACTGTTGGGTACATGAAGACCCAGTCCCATGTCCCCCAGACAGGGGGGTTTGGATGGCTGCTGCCTCTGAATGGGAATGCCACGGCAGTAGCCAGTACGTACCCAGCACGAGGACCCGACTGACATTACACATTACATTCCTCCCTGACCTTTGTCCATGGGCTCATTAAAATAATTGATCCTAGCCATGACAGTCACACAAGGACCCCATGCTTGTCACATCACCTCCTGGGTGGCTCCTTCCTTCCCACCACTCTGGCCAGGCCCAAGTCTCTTTTTGCCAGACTTTCCCTTGCCCTGTGCCCCGCCTGGGGCCAGGGCAGAGCCGTGCCCGAAGTGCCCCAGGATCAGCAGCAGGCTGGGTTGGCTCGGGGGGGCTGGGGAAGGTGTCTCACTGCTGCCCACGGGGAGATCCAGCCGGTTGTTTTGCCGGCTTTACTCCGGAGTGTTAATTATTCCAGCCCCAGGTGGCATTGTCCCTCACTATTACACGGTTGACCTGTATCTAATCCGTCATCATCTGAAACCCTCTGCCCCGTCCTGGCATCCCTGTTTGCCCTGAATCCCCCCAGCCTCCGTGTGCTTTATTACTCCTGCACGAACCAAGTTACACTTTCAGGACAGAATCAAAGAAAAGCTCCTTAATTTCCATCCAGCAAAGCCCGGTGGATCTGGAGCCCCCCCGAGGCGGCTGAATCCCGACCAGGCAGGAGCTGAGAGCCCGCAGGCGGTGGCCGAGGGTCCCTGTCACGCTGCCCTCCTTACCCCCGGCTGCGAGCGGAGATGTCTCTCGGCTCAGCCTGTCTTTCGGGCTGCTCCCCACTGCGAGAGCCGCACAAAGGAGCCCTCCCCGCTGGTGTCCAGGCCAGCAGCATCTCCAGCGCATGACTTGTAACCCGCCGAGCTGGTCCTTCACACGCCGTGAATGATAACAGGGAGCTGCAGCCCATTGTCTGCGGCCCTTGCGCCGGTTTGTCAAGTTTGCGGTTGCATTTTAATCCTGACGCCTTTTCAAAGCCCAGCTGCGCATTGTGTGGGCGCAGGAATTCTTGACTTGCAAATCCCCCAGCATTAAATTCAACCTTCTGGGGCTATGGGGATGGTCCGCGCAGTGAATGGGGGGCGGGGGGAGGCTCCTTGCCCCCTGCCATGAATAACAAGCAGATGAGAAGCAGCGGAGGACAGCGCAGGGGCTGGGGGAGCCTGGTGCAGCCAAGGTGACAGCAGTGGGGATTCTGAGGCCGGTCCGGTGCTCAGCAGTGGGGTTTGTACCCGGACGTGGCCAGCTTGCCAGCTCCCCTCACCCCCTCCTGCCACGCTCGGTTTGGTGCCCAGAGCCGTTAGAGGCCATATGTGATCTCCAGCAAAGAGGGCTCAGGCGTCCCTCCGTGTCACACCACGGGGACCGTCCTCAGTGCCGAGACAGAGAGAGCGGAGTGGGAATCAAAAGAATCACAGAACGGTTTGGGTGGGAAGGGACATTAAAGCTCATGTTGTTCCACCCCCTGCTGTGGGCAGGGACACCTTCCCCTATCCTTAGTTCCTCCAAGCCCTGTCCAACCTGGCCTTGGACACTCCCAGGAATGGGGCAGCCACAGCTGCTCTGGGCAATCTGTGCCAGAGCGTCACCAGCCTCACAGGGAAGAATTTCTTCCCGAGATCTCATCTAACCCTGCCCTCTGTCAGTTTACAGCCATTCCCCCAAGGATGGGTAAGGGACAGCAAAATCCTGCCGGTGCTGCAGTGCCAGCCGATGGGTCATGCAGGCGGATTTAGCCTTTTCCTGCCCGTCTGGGCCTGCTGCAAGGACTGAGAAGCCATCCTGAAGGCTGGAGGTGTGGAGGTTGGCCAGACCCAGCTGAAACAGACACAGAGTAGGGGTCTGCCCATGCAGGTGGTGTTCCAGCTGTGATGACCCAGGCGCTCCTGTCCGGTCCTGTGGTTAATGCCAGCCATCCTCTTGCTCTGCCTGGAGAACAATAGGCATCCTGTGTGCGGGAGAAGGGCCTGCTGCCCCGCTCCCCTACGGACTGGCTGAACCATCCTCCGACCAGTCAGGCAAGTTTTCAATGCAGCGGAGTCGGGTTTTTCGTTTAAAAAACCACACACAACAAAAAACCACACATTTGTCAAAGCTGAAGCGTTTCAGGGAGCTGTATCGTTCAGGCAGACTTTTGCCAAAAGCTGGGCAGACTTTTGGTGGCAGCCTGCCCGATTTCCTAACCCTTTGCCTAGCAGGCAGCCTCCAAACCCAGGTTCCCAGGATGCCTCCAGGCTGCCAGGGCTCACGGCTTCCCGGCCCTGAGCTTGGCGGGAGGCATAGGCAGCGGAACAGCCTCTCCCTGCTCCGGTGGGAGGACATCGACTCCAGGCACCGCTTTGCACAGGACCCCGCACTGCAGGAATCCCACGCCTCACCCCACGGCTCTTGTCTCTGCCGTGACGTCTCTTGTCTGCTGGAAGCGGCCCCAGCAACCCTCTGGAGCTGGGGCAGCGCGGGAAGTGTCAACTGACAGCTCTGCTTTGTTTCAGGGGGAAAAAAGAGTAACACAATCCCTTCTCATCTTCTCTGGTGGCCTCACTTAACTTCTCAGTGCCTCGGTTTGCCAGGTTCTGGGGTCGTAAAGCCCTATAAAAGACTCAGAGATCCTGGCACTTGGGGGAGGAAGGTAAGAATTAAAACAAGAGGAGCACCTGGCTCCCCGACCCCTCCACCACCTCTCAGCCCAGCACTGTCCTTTCCCCTCCTCTTTGCACGTTATCAAGTGCGTGTGATTGCTCTGCACATCTTCACCTCCCAGGACCCCTTTCTATGCTCTCCCTGTCCTGTTTTCCTTCTCTCCAAGGCCCAGAATGCTGCAGCCATCCCTACCTCTGCCAGGCTTCCCTCCTCTGCTTCCCTGCCTGCTCTGCTCTGTGCAAGGGCTCAGATAGACTGTCCTCTTCCTTCTTTTCGTCCTTGAGCTTTCTTCACCTGGGGAGAGCCCCTTGTTCTGGGCACAGACCACAGTCAGGCTCAGCAAAGCCTGGGACTGGGGACCACTCAATGGGAGCCTGGAAAATGCAGGAATATGAATCCTGCAGAAGTAAAAAAAGTATTTAGGTTCCCCAGGACACTGGCCAGGAAGCAAGACCCTGAGCCCAGCCATGCTGTCCCAGCAAGGAGCTGGCCACTGTCTGTTGGCCATACAGGCCTTGGAGTGACGTCTGTCCTTGGAACATCGCTCTCCGCTCAGCAGAATTCCCCACGCCAACCAGAGGGAGAATTATCCCTTGTTTGTTTGCCCTGGTTTGTTTTTAACAAAACTGTGCTGCTGGCTGTTTATCACTTCATTTTCCTCCAGGAGATGAGGCAAGCGAAGGAGATCAGCCAGAATAAAACACGACCTTTCTGGGCTGTGCTGTGGGCTTGGACTTTCCACCTACCGCCTGTTTGTACCAATGGGGTCTGAGCTGAGCAGATGCCAGGTGCCATGTTTGGTGCTGGCAGAGGAGCAGCATATGTAGCTCTGAGCTCAGGCCCACGGGATACTCCCCAGCGTGTGCTCATGACACCCACCCAGAGAGTTTTTGTGCCACAGCTCAAGTCACTTCCTCACACCCAGCAAATTCCTCCTCCTGGTGCCCGTCCCCCCACGGTGAATCTCAGCAGAGGAGGACTGAGTGCTTGTGAGGGAGCACTGCACACAAGGCACCATTTCTGGGTTGCTGTGAAGACCCAGGCATGCAGGGACTCGCTCCCTGGCCTTGCTCAGTCCCCAGCTGGGCTAACGTGTGCAACATTCCTTAGGCCTCCCCGGGGATCTGAGGGACTTTGCTCCCTGGACATGCCCAGTGCGTGAAGGCAGAGTCTGTGCTGTGACACGGCAAAGCACAGCCACGTGAAAGATGCTCCAGTCGGGGTGTCCACAACCCCCAGCCCATTCCTGCCTCTCCTCTCACAGCTCTCCAGCCCAGCCTGGGACCTGCCCCTGGCTCAGGTGGACCTGACTGGCTTCCAGCCAGGTGCTCACCAGCCTGGGCTCTAAGCATGGCTCAGGTCTTTGCTACTGGGAGTTGTTTGGAGCAGGCTGGCCGGCTCACCCCGCTGTCCAGCCACGCCCTGTGTGCTCCCCAGACCACCACACACTGACCAGCCTTCCCGTGGGCTCCTCCTGTGTCACTCGGGTGTGCAAAGCCAACCCCCTCCCCAGCTGGGCTGGGAGAGACAATTTTGTCATGAGGGGCCTGGCTTGGGGGTAGAAGTGATGTCCTAAGGGGAGGCTGAGAAAGGCAAAGCCTTCACCACAAAATGTCTCTGTCCATCCAACACTGAGTGCCAGGTGGGCCACTGGTTCCTGCGGGGTCCTGCTGAACCTTCTGGGGGTCCTGCCCCTCCTGCTCAGGGATTCATGTCCTTCAACATCCTCCCCATCCTCATCTGGACCCAGCCTGTCTCTCCTTCCCTTTTCTCAGGGAGAGAGTGAGGCTCTCTCTGGTGTCATTGCTACTGCCTCCAGTCCCAAAATGTTCTGTCCAGTGACCTCGTGGACCTGTTATCCTTTGGGAGCAGTGTGTCCAGCACATCTCTTCCAAACGGTCCTGAGAGGGGTTGGGGGGGCCTCTGTCCTGGCTTTTGTGGTGCCCACATGAGAACTGGATGTTCATTGTATTTACCACAGACTCCAGCTGTGAAAAGAGCTGTTCTGATCTGTTTTTGAACAAAATCCAAACTGTTTTGACCCATGGATGGCATCCTGAGTTTTGAAGGTATTTACCGAGTAGCAGTGAGCTCAGAGACATGATGATGGACCAGGGAGAGGGTGTCCTGGTAGGGATATCTCCAAGGGAAGATGGGAAAAGACCCAACTCTAACACATCTGCCAAGTGTCCTGGTGGCTTCTGGGCCACTAAAGATCTGAGCCACAGCCCTGAAGGGCAGCTGTGGGACCTGTGTGGATGGGGACAGTGAAGGTGACAGTTTTGAGCTCTTTAGAGAACAAAGTCTTTTTCAGTGATATATGTTATCTTCTGCCTCTGTTTGGAAGGTCCAGGGCTTCAAAATCCCCCAGCTGAAGCACAAAGAAAGGTGTCTTCCACCCCAGTCTCCCAGGCGTGGTCAGATCAAATGGGTTTTGGTCACAGCTAAAGAATTCCCCTTCCAGACACAGGAGAGCCTTAGGGCACGCTCAGAGAAGCAGCAGGGTGTGAGGAAAGGCAACACTGGGAAGGCAACCAGCTCCCTGGAGGCATTTAGGGACATCCTGGGAGAGCAGTGGGGATGGGAGCTAGCCTGGAAGCCTGCCCCGCAGCCTGCCTCTCTCCTCCCTCAGCTGAGTCCCCGGCAGGTAGTGACAGAAACCAAGCAGGTTTGATCGCAGTGACATTTTGGAGGATGCCTCCCAAAGATGAGTCAGGCTGTGCCTGCTGCGGAAAAACAGTGATGCAGTGTCTTGTGGGACAGCTTTAGTGGCTGTGGAGGAGGCAGGCTCACCTGAGCCAGCCTCACCACGCTGGTCCTCGGGAAATGCCTGCCGCAAATACAGCCACTGGTTCTCGCAAGAGCACCCCGAACACCCTTCCTTTTCTTCCACAGAGCCATTGATGCTCTTGGGAACCTCCACAGCAGCTGGAACTGAGGTGTCCCTGCAGTGAGCTGCCCACCCAGAGGTGTCTCACGTACCTCTGCCTGCAGCATTCCCACCCCATCCTGCCCCTGTTGCTAAGGTGCTCAGCTTAGCAATGCCTGCTGCTGACACAAGACCCTGGATACTGCCTATCACATTTCCTGTGAGCTACAGAGAGCAATGAAAACAGAGATCAGAGAGCTGAGGAGAGGAGCTCAGCCTGCTAATTACAGTGGGAAAGCAACATTCAGCACCTGCTGCTGGCAGTTCCGTGCTTCTGCCAGGGGCTGTACGGCAAAACAGGTTTGGTTGGTGGTGAGACAGGGCAGCAAAACAGGATCCAGTACGGCCAGGAGTTGTGGGGGGAAATTTGGTGTTACAAGGAAGGAATAAGACAAGCTGGTGGGGTTAGGGTGATTACATCCACGATGCACTGGTCCAGAACTACCCCTCCAGACGGACTGGGTCTGTGGAGAGGCAAGTTGTCATGATCATCACCCTTCTGTCGTCTCCCTTCTCGTCTCTGTGCAAATCACAATGTTTTCTTCCTCCCGCCGCTCTGCCAGGGTGATTTGTGTCAGCGGGGTCTCTGGCCAAGGTGATTGCAGCAGCCTATTTTTGGGAGTGCCCTTGAGAGTTGCAAGCCAGGAAGGTGGAGCCCAGCTGTTCCCAGTGTCCGTGCCCCGGGGAGCACCAACACCTGCAGTCCCTGCTGGCTGCTCTCCAGTGCCTCGCTAATTGCGCCCGGGCCCTTAAATAATGCAGCGGCCGAGCGCTGAAGGGGCTGCCCGCTGGCTCTCCTGGTCCTCGGGGGGGGACGGAATGGCTCAGCTGGGGGGCACTTCAGGCTGCAGGAGATGGCAACATCTCCTTTCGAGACCTGGGGTTTTGGCTCCAAAGGTGCTTTCTGACTCAGCGTGGTTGCTGGATGCCTGCTGACTCCCTGGGACTTTGATTTGGCTCTGGAAATCAGCAATAGGCTCATAGATCCTCATTGTTTTGAGGCCATTTTAGGTACAGACAAAGATTTAAGGGACAGGTATGCACCCAAAAGTATATGAACCCTGTTCTTACCATCTCATTTATTTATCTCAACTTACAACCCCAGGTAGCATCCCATTGAGGTGCTGTCTGACCGCAAAGCTGCCCCACTTCACCTGAACATGACAGGGATCCATCTGAGGCTTTCCTGGGCCTCCCTTGATCACCCTTGCCCAGAGAAGCTGTGGCTGCCCCATCCCTGGAAGTGTCCAAGGCCAGGTTGGACGGGGCTTGGAGCAACCTGGGATAGTGGAAGGTGTCCCTGCCCATGGCAGGGGGTTGAAATGAGGTGGTTTTTAAGATCCCTTCCAACCCAAACCGTTCTATGATCTGTTGGCCTGCAACACCACAAAACGAAGGCAGAGACCTGGCTGGGAGCACGTTTTGCACCCCACAGCTTTGCATTCCAGACCTGCCCGTTCAGCGAACACTGACATCCCTTCCTGGAGTGGGTGTCACCCTGCAGGACCCAGGATGATGGTGACACGTGGGCTTCCACTTCTTTGTGTGTGGTGTTGCACCTTGGGGGCTGAAATTTGCCTTGCACGAGACCAGTGGAGCTGCCAGCCAAAGGCCTGTCCTGCCCAGGCCATGTCCCAGCAGCAGCTGGAGGGGAAGGATATCTCCCATACATCCTTTCCTGGGACGTAAGAAGAAGACAAACACACAGTACTTCCCACAGCACTTTCCCAGTCTCTCTCTGGTCTTCCTGATCCAGATGCTGTCTGCAGAGTGCCTGCTTTTCCGTGGGTTTCTTTTCCATGATCTTGCATCCACACTAATGCTTTGA
This sequence comes from Eulacestoma nigropectus, assembly GCA_013397775.1. Classification (NCBI taxonomy): domain Eukaryota; kingdom Metazoa; phylum Chordata; class Aves; order Passeriformes; genus Eulacestoma; species Eulacestoma nigropectus. The sequence continues at coordinate 93,418 of VZTE01000388.1, read as the reverse complement.
TGCCCTTTATTAAGGAGTTCCACAGCACCACAGCACGTTCCTTGAAAAATTGCTTCCATCCATCTGCTTCAACTCACTGCCTTTGCCTCATGCCCCTGCTTCTCAACTGGGAGGGAGAATGAGCAATCCCTGCTCACATTCCCTGTGCTGCTCATCTTTTCCTGGATTTCTCAGCCACCTCGCAGGTGTCTCTTCCTGCTCTGCCTGCTCATGAGAGGTAGCTGCAGTTCAGTGGTGTGGATGAGAAATGCTGTGGCTGGCAGTAAAGCTGGAGTCTTGTGATACCCTCCAAATATTGCTGAATTTATCTTTCCAGCACACCTGCCAAGCTAAGAAATCCTGTTACCCCTATTCCAGTGAGGAACAGCACGGCCAGGTAGCAAACACTCCCCTGATGCAAAACAAGGAGTTGGAAACCAGGCGCTGAGCCTGCACGTCCTTGTTCCCACCCGAGAGGTGCTTTGCTTAGCAAACCAGCTAAACCAAGCTTAACTAAGCACCTGGCTTAACTCAGCACCCAACCAGCCGACCAAAATCCTGTCATTACAGTGACCAACCCACCAACGCTGTGTTTTGACCTCCCGGAGTTGTCATCCAGCTCGGATGCCAGCAAAAACTAGCTGGAGAGACATCGCTTTTCCCAGACAAAGGGAAGGAGGGGAGGGAGCAGCTGAGCCAGTGGAACTGTTTGTGCAGCCATAATCACACCGTAAAGCACGGCAACAGCACCTGGAAAACAGCCCTTGTGCGAGCCTGGCAAAGAGGCCCTGGTGACCAGAACGATTCAATGTGGAGCTGCCTTTTTGGGGGGACTCACCCCCCCTCAGTGGTGGGTACTCACACACGGGCTGCCCACAGGGGCAATGCTTTGATCCTTTTTGGCCAGGGAAGAATTGCTCCCTCCAGGTTTTAACTTCACATCTGTTTGCCTTCATTAAATATTTTTTTAAAATAAAGAGGAAGGCCAGTGTTTTTTGGCAGTTTGAAAGGGTCCCACCCAATGGAAACGGAAGGGAGCAGAGAATGGGGAAGGCCTGGAGGGAAGGTGTTCCAGCCTTGCCTGGGGCATCTGCTGCTCCCTGCCCCATGACTGTGGTCCACGTGCCCTCCAGCTGTGCCCTATTCCTCTGCCCATGTTTCCCTTGCTTCCCTTGCTGGCCAGCTTCTGCTGACCCCTCTGTGGGGCCAGAAGCACCATCAATGTCGGGGTACAGCAGAGACACTTAGGGCTCAGCTCTAGGGCACTGGAATGCCAAAGACAAGAGTGGAAGCACGCAGGATCAGACCCCATAACCCGTCCGAGCCAGGCCATGCACCTCCATGCTCCAGCTGGCTACTGGGGCACATAGGGATTCTCAAATCTGTCACCAGGGGAGAACTTGCCATCCCCAGCATTCGAAGATGCTCAAGTGCCATTCTGGGAGACACAAGCAGGGTCTGGGAAGAGCCCATGAGCTGAAGCAGTGGGAGAGACGAGCCAGACTTTGCCTCTCTCTCAGCTCTGTCCCCCACACACTGCAAATAAGAGCTGCAAAGACCTCTGTTCTCCGGGCTGGCCTCTCCTCCTCGGTGCTCCTGCTCCCACTCTCAGCAGCTCAGCCCTGCATCCAGGTTTACATATAAATAAAGAGTGAGTGAGAAATCCACCCTGGGGTCTCTCCTGACTCCCACTTGGCTCCCTAATTGGAAAGTCTGCCAGCAGGAGATACTGCAAAGAGCTAAGGCAGAAACAAACTCCCTTTATCCCAGGCAGAGATGACGGCTGGGGTTAGGTCCCAGTCCAAATCACACTGGCTGGGAAGGACACAGAGCAGGTTTGCACATGCTCTGGTTTTCTGTCAGGCTCTGGGGGCTTCACCACTGCTGTGCCTGGATGGAAGGGGCAGGGAAGGGATGTATCAGAGAGGATCCTGCAGCAGCTCATCCCTCTAAAAAGGGCTGGACTAGCACTGTGCAGTCCCTGACCACTTGATGCCAACAGGAGGGGCATTGGGACAGGGGGGTGATCTCTGTGCAGCACTGGGTAGGTGTATTGCTCAAACACCTGCATCTTCAAACAAAGACGCCTGATTCTGAGGTTCCCCCATTTGCTCACTTCCCCAATGCACACACAGCTCCCATCCAAACACTGCTGACCTGCAGGGACCCTCTCTCCTTTTGGTTATTCTGCCTAAAGGAATCGGGAGTCAGACTCTTCACCTCCTTCCTGTAAGGGAAAACTGACCCTCATACCTTGTGGCCTCTATTTCTGCCCCTCAAACCCTGTATTGCAGGTGTTTCTCCCCACCTTCAATGGAGGCAAGGTGCCCACACCTCACCAGGCTACGTGGCACCCCAAACACTCCTATCAACAGCCAAGAGCACTGGGAAAGGCAGCCTGGAAACCTGCTCCACCAAACCCCCACTGATTTTTTTGCCGCCTCCTCTAGTTTTTGGAGGGCCCTGGAGGCACAAACATTGCTGCCAGTAGAGCTACTTCAAAAGCAACAATGATTTCAGTACAAGCAGATCAATGTTCCAGAGCTTTGTGTTTTTGAAGAAAACAGCACAGATCTTGTCTCTAACACTGCTCCCGGTGTCCAGGGGGTGTTTTCCTCAGTGGGATGCCGTGTTCACCCCAGGACCACGGGTTAGGTGGTGCACAGGTTCATTTCCTTTGGGTCTGGCATCACCCAGTCTCAATGAGCTCTCCAGATGAGCAGACAGGAAAGAAGCCCCAGGGAGAGAAGAGGAACAAGGTATGGTCAGACACCAAGTTGAACCAAGGATGGAGTCAAAACAGGTACCCTGAGCTGCTGAGCACCGTTGTTGTGCAGAACCAGTCTACTCCCATGAAGGGCAGATGCTTTGCCTCTGAAGGCTCATCAGAATTTCTGACTTATGTAGGACCCAAATAACTGGGAATTCAAACGTCTTCAAACAGAAATTTCCATTTCTGACCAGTTCTCTAAAGCGAAAACAAACCTGACGTACAAAATACCATTTTATATTGCTCATGTTGTCTGTGTGAATTCAAACATCTACTGATGCAGCACATGCTTTATGCCAAAACAACACCAAAATCAGTAAGCTCACTGCTTTAATCATGGTGTTTGGAGTGAGAGCCAAGGTGGTGCAGACTCACAGACATTTCCTATACACATAAGCGTTGCTTCTGTGGCCCTTGGGGAGTTTCTCGTGGTCATTCCCATGATTTACCCTCTAAGAGCAGACAGACACTTGCAAAGGCACCGTTATGGCCACACCTTTTTGCTGGTGAGATTCTGCCAGCTGGGTGCTGCAGACTCTTCCTTTTACTAATCCTACCTTCTGGAGGCACTTAGCAACTAATCTGGATTACCTGTTTCTACTGTTCCATGGCAAAGGAGACATCATTGTTTCAAGTCCTGTGGGCTGACTCCGAGGCAGTGGCCCATGGGAACATCCCCTTGTCTTCCTAATTTGATTTAGGCTGCTCCTTTGCGAAGACCCCTCAAGTCTCACATGGATTTAAGTGGGCCATTGCACGGGCTCCAAACACACTCTCTAGCTGGGGACATTATCCTGCTGCAGCAAACACTCAGACCTGGGCTTGCAGCAAGAGGATTATCACTGTTTGGCAGTGGCTTGTTAACAGATGCCTAAGGAAATACAGACAGCACAATGCTGACCCGCAGCATGGAGCTGGGAACACCTTCCTGGTCTGATGAAGGCAGGAGTTTTCTACTTCAGAGCATCCCTTGTCAGGTTTTAACCAGCCCGTGTCACTGCAGGTCAGAGCATTCAGACAAAGTCCAGCTGACTTCCCCAAACACTGGAGCAAGCCTTTGGCTCCAGTCACCCCAGAAACAACCAGCTGGAGTCAGGACTTCCAGAGCTTTGTAAGCCAAATGGGCCCAAGCTTGTGCATATGAAAGCCCCCGGGTCTGCCAGTCTTGGAGCTATTTTCCCAGCCCTCCTCCAGATCCGTGCCTGTGACTGTCATTTGTGAGGTGGGATGTGCAGCCCTGCCCACAGCGCTCCAGGCGAGGTCACGGTGACACCCCCCGCCTGCCTAACGCCTTTGTGAGACTCCTGACATCCTTCTCTGCAGTCTCTCCCATGAAGTCTCTTATTTTTATTCACCTTTCTGGTCACTGCCGGGCTCTCGAGCAGAGGTCCTCGTTGGGTTGTCATTAAATAAGCCAGTTCCTGGGAGGTGGCAGCCAATTCAGGAGCCCTCAGTGCAGAGAGTGGCTCTAGAGAGGCTCAAGGTGGGCTCTGCCTCTGTTTGCGACACAATCTGCCCTGTACTGTGCTGAGCTCAGCCATGTGATCCAGGCCCACGGTGCCTCTCTCTCCAGTCAGCCTGGACACCCCCCTGACCCCGACCCTCACAAGTTTTGAGCAAATTAATAGGACATGGTCTCACTCCAGACATCTCCCTACGCTCCCTCACGTGGATCGTCTCGGTGCACACGAGACTTTTCACAGATGCCACTGAGTTTCATGTAGGAGGATTATTCCCGGGAAATCTCATTTCTCACTTCCACTCACACATCCTGGTGGCCCCTTCTAAGGACAGCAAAAGCCCCAGCCCAAGAGCCTTCCCAAGGAGCTCAGATGAGTGAGGCAGCTCTTTTAGCCCAGTTGCGTTGGGCCAGTGTAAAAATTCATGCCACAAACTGCTCTGGGGAAGGAGCAGCCTGGCTTGGTGGCCAGGGGTGACCTGCTCCAGAAGGAAGGATGCTGGTGGCTGTACCAAAAGCCTTCAGCTTGTTCACTCACCCAGGAAAGACAGAAGCTTCAGCTTGTCCCCAGCAGCAGCGTCGTGCTGGTCATGGTGCCAGGATGCCATGGAGTCTTACAGAGCTCCCAGGAAAACCAGTTCAGGTGGGACTGTGGTGTTTGCAAGAGTTCAAAGCTCAGTGTCACAAAAGCTTGTCCCCCTGCCTGCAGACCCACTCCTCCCTTCGCAGGCACTCTCCAGCTTCACATGTGGCTCCAGAGATGGTGAGCTCCTTGCCTATCCTGGTGAGCTCCTTACCTATCCTGGTGAGCTCCTTACCTATCCTGGTGAGCTCCTTGCCTGTCCTGGTGAGCTCCTTACCTATCCTGGTGAGCTCCTTGCCTGTCCTGGTGAGCTTCTTACCTATCCTGGTGAGCTCCTTGCCTATCCTGGTGAGCTCCTTGCCTGTCCTGGTGAGCTCCTTGCCTGTCCTGGTGAGCCAGCACCACCCGTGACAGGAGCCTGGATTGTTCCAACCCTTCCAGACACCACCAAGATCCATCCAGGCTCTGCCCTGACTGTTCCTGCTTTAGTGCCTCCTGCAATGGGGCAGGCAGTGAGCCTGGGTAGCTGAGGGACAATTATTTCTGCTCCACATTGGTGGATGAAATCTTTGGTGGTGGGGCAGGACCTCGCTGCAGACCTGGGTATTCCTGGGATCTTTGTCAGAGCAGCTTGGGAATTGGTAAAGAAATTTCATCCCTTTAGCACTGCCTCCAAGGGGTTTCCAGGTGGTGGCCAAAGGCACTGGGCCAGTATCCTTCCCTCTGAGCAGGGCAGGCAGCTGCTCCGGGCAGGAGCTTCTCCCTCCTGGCCACCCTAGAGAAGAGGTGACCTCCTTCAGAGGGAAGTGCTTTCCAAGCTTAAATCAGATTCTCTCAATGTCCTGTCCCTCTGCCTGTGGCCCCAGAGCCACTTCTGTGGGCTGGCACTTGCGATGGCAGCCAAGGCACTGTCCCACAGCAGAGGGAAGGCACACGTTCCTCCTTCCCTCCACAGAGCATCCCATCCTGGCCTCCACCCAGCCCCAGCTCTGCATCGCTGCCTGGCCTGCCAATAAACAGGACAAAGCTGCCCAGGACAGTGACCACAAACAGGATAATCTTGCTCTTGTGGAGCAAAGCCCCAGCCTGTCTGCATGGTGAGAAAGGACCAGCCGGGACCGCTGCCTCCCCTCCCCATCACAGCACCCAGGATTGCAGCCCCAGGCGGATTCTCTCCTTGCTGGATAACTTACACGTAGCTTCCCTGCTCCATATACTCAGCTGTTCCTCTGATATGGTGCCAGTCTCAACACATGGAATCCAGGCCTTCAAAATCTTCCATAAGCTCAAGCAACTTTACATTAGCACATTGTCGATGATTTCGAAGCCCACAGGCTCAGCCCGGCGAGCCTTCCATAAAATATCGAGCGAGGTAATGGTAGCTCTGCATGAAGCAGAACGAAACAGTGGAGTTGTCCATCTTTCCAGCCACCACGTTTCTCCTGGCTGAATAAAAGAGATTGTTTAATGGTAGGATTAAATTCAGAGCCACCTGTTGTATTCCTGTGTCCCCAGGACCTGGAAGGAATGATCTTCCCGCAGCTTTCCATGTTATTTGTGGGGATAAGGCTCCTAATTGCAGCTCTGCTGTGTTAACATTTCCAGGAATTTTCATCAGGCCATTCAACATCAACCCTTAGGAAACCTTTCCTTAGGAAACCTTCCTAAGGTCCTAAGGGACACTTAGCTTCCCTTTCCTTAGGAAACTTTTGCCATTCTTCTCCCAGGGTGAGTGAAAAAAAACAGAGTGGAGAAGGGAGATACGAACATTCAAAGTCTGGAACCAATTGGTCAATGAAGGAATTTCTGCAATATTTTGCATTTTGGGACTATTCACCCCCTGTGACTAGTTCCCCCTTTCTCTTCACTATAAACCCACATTTGTTCCCTTCAAGAGACCTTTCCACCCCAACCTTTTCTCAAGCTCCAGCCCTACAGTTCACAAGCAAATCTGGAAAACCATTCCTGCTCTTCAGGATATGCAGTTAGTGGAGGAGAGCTGGAGAAGGACCTGGCCACAGGTCCAGTGGGGCAACAGATGTTCCCTCCTGTCCCTTCCCTGAGCTCCTGATGAGCAGCTGAATGCTCAGCACCACGGCAGTCAGGCCCAGCTCAGACATCTTCCCTGACCCATGGATAGAGTCACCTGTCACCAGACCACCAAAAATGTCCCTAAGGTCAGCTGCAGGCTGACCCACCTGGCACTTGGCAGCAGATATGACAGCTCCCAGCCTCCTGCTGTCCCTGCTCCCAGCAGACCTGCTCCCTGCTCCTTGTCCCACTGTTGGTGGGTGTTTGCAGATGGCTCATCCCACCCCTGCCCTTCTCTGGAGTCGCTTTTCTCCTGCCTCTGTCGCTTTTGTCCTTCCTCTGTCCGGACATCAGCACTGCCTGTGCCATGCCCAGCATGCTCTGTGGGCCAGCCATGAGCTTCCTGCTGCCTTTCACCATCTCCTCCACAAAGCCCTTGGCCCAAAGCCCTGTGGGCCAGGCTGATCCTCTGGAGGTATCTGCCAGCACAGCCTGTCCGGGCTCACAGCTCTGCCTGGAGGCAGCTTTCCCAGTGGGAGGAGGGAGATGCTCATCCTCTCTTTCCTCCTGTCGGCGCCCACTGCCCTAATCCCTGGGTCGTGCTGCATCTGCATCCCCTGAGCATCCCCAGGACATCCCTGGAGGTCCCCACTGCACCCCAGAGGTCCCCATTGCATGGCACCGCCAGCCCCCAGGGCCTCGCATCCCACCCACTGGAGCACCACGGGGGAGGTCACCGTGTTTGATGGCTCTGCCAGGGGACAGCTGGCTTGTTCCTGTTCCAAACTCCTTCCCTGAAGCTGCCAGCCCAGCTGGGAATCCTAACCCCATCCCTCATGCCAGGCAGGAGGGGAGGACAGGGATACTGTGGTGGGGAACCCCATCCTCCCCGGCACCGCGGCGCAGCAGGGACTGAGGGCTCAGATTTCAGCTTCTCTGCCCTTGGAAAGTCCATGCCAAGAGGACCTCGGAGCTGTTTGGACTCGTTTGCCTCTCCCCGCCTCTGCAGGAGGGTGTGGGTGAGATTCCACTTGCCAAGAGAGCCCCATGGCTTGTCCTTCTTGGCTGTTTATGGCTCGGACCAGATCAGGTTTCTAAGCTCTTCCCAAGCCGGTAACTTCGTGGTTTTTTAATTAAAAAAAAAAAGCACTGATTTTCTTCTTTCCCCACCCTCCCATCCTCCACCCTGCGATTTGTGGCCTGGCCTGAAGATGGTGAACGAGCAGCGGTGCTCCAGAGCACAGCCAGGGCTGGGCCACCTCTGTGTCCACCCAGGGCCCCCTGAAAATGCCCCCCAGGGCCCAGGCAGGCAGCGAGGGGGGCTCAGCATCCTCCTGCTGCACCCCGTCAAGAGACCTCCCTCTGGTGTCCTGCGTGTTCTAACCTGGTCTCCAGAGAGAACACGACCCAGAAAGGGAGGGGGGCAGTGCTGTGACCCTCTCAGCCCCCCAGAAGATGTTTTCTGCTCCCTGCTGAGTGACAGGCTGGCAGCAGCAGCCACCATGTGTCTCAGTCCCCCACTGCAGAAAGGGCTGGGAGCCCTTTCCCAGGGTGCTGTGGGGATGAATACAGCAGATAGCACGAGGTTCCCAGAGCAGGTAACATCCCCCTAATTAAGATAAATACTAATTAAGTCTGGGACTTTCAGAGAAGCCCTGGGAGCAGACTCCAACTCCTGTTGAATTTCAATGGGAACGAGACACCTGACTCCAGAATAAACCCAGCCTCTGATATTAAGCTTAAATGGGCCCTTCTCTAACGCTGATGTATTGCTGCTCTGTAACTTATGAGTGCCTTCCCGTATATCCGAGCACAACATCAATGTCCTGGAAATGCTAATAAGGAGCTTTAGGAGGGCAGCAGCAAACAGGCTCCAAGTCAGATGCCCGTGATCATCCTGTGCTATTAAACATTACGGACAAGCCTTGAGCAGAGCTTACCCATATTGCACATGAGGCTCTGGCTGAGCCCCGGGTGCTTTGTGCATCCCTCCCTCCTCCTCCTCCTCTTCCTCCTCCTTCCCAGCTGTGGAGAGCTTATGCTCTCTCAGTCCCGGCCCTGTGCTCCATGGCAGACCCTTGCTGGGGTGAGCGAGGCGAAGGGACGGTGCACTCCGGGTAGCTGGTTCACACACGGAGCTGTGCCTGCTGGGAACAGCCTCCCAGAGACCACCTAGGGACGGCAGCAGGGAGCAGACCCCCGGCAGCCACAGATGGATGGGGCTGCAGCAGATGGGGCTGCCCAGCCCGTGCTCACGGATCCTTCACCTGCCCTCCCTCCCTTGTCCGGTGCAAGTTGTGGGTCACCCCTGCCCAGGACCACGCCGTGAGGGCCGTGCTGGGTGGCCACAGCAGCAAGAGCCGTGTAGGGAGGTGGGGGGACATAACATGGGTGTGGTGATGGAAAAAAATGGAAAGCACTTGGGTTTTTCAGTGCCGGTGATCCGGGATCACGGAGCGACAGCGCTGAGCTTGGGCGGCAGAACCATTTGGGAACTCCAGAGCGTGAGACCCCTCCGTGAGCCACCACGTGTCCAGCTGGCTCAGACCCAGCATTGTGACGGACTGGACTTGGCCGGCCCATTGCCAGCCCAGAGGTCTGACAAACACAACCTCTCTGTCCTCCGGCCCCGCTCGCCAGCGCCTGTTTCGAATTAGCATTTCCCCTGCCCCCACCACCCGCCATTTGGGCAAATCCCTCAGCTGTCTCCCAGCAGTGCCAGGCCAGGGGAGACCAACCCCGGGAGCCCCGTTTGCTTTCCAAGGACTTTCCCAAGTCCCCGGTACACTTTAGCAATTAGAGGGTTAAGTTTCCTCCCGGCCTCGCTGCATTAACTGGAAAGGAATGAAGTGTCAGGCATGTTCTCACCACAGCAGGCTGTTGGAAAGCAACTCCCTTCTCCACGCACACACACCTCCCACTGCTGCGACCAAATTATTTTCTATCCTCCAGAGACCCAGTATGCCAGACAAAATCTGCAGCATGACTCTGATTCATTGCAAAAGGATGCAGATGTAATATTCCCTTTTTTGCCGGGGCTTCTCGCACGCTAATTCACACGGCATCTCGGCGTTTCGAGTTTTACAGCTCTCCTGTTCTCCTTATTATTTTTTTCTTCGGAGGGCTCTGACGCCCCTCGCTGACCCTTGGCCCCGCGTCCTTTCTCCCAGCACCACCAAAATAAAGACACTAAGCCTCCCATCTCCAGCGTGCAAATAGGCAGCTCTCCCCAATGTGCTAATTAGCCGAGTGTTTGGAAGTAAATAGGTAAGATTGGTGGTAATTTCCTGGCTGAAGGGGTAATTATTTGTTTCAAACAGGCTGCAAAATAACCCCGTAAGGTGAGATAGGAAACTAAATTCAAAAGAGGTTTCCTATTCCCACTAAGCAGGATTGAAAACTGGTTTGAAATTCCTTTTTTTATTTATAGTACATGGTATCCATGGAAACCTACAGAGGAGGTCATGGTAGCTAGGCCTCCGTTTCACCCTGCTCAGGGGATTACCGTTGCACAGTGGTACGCAGCCGTGTAAGAAAGTAGATTCACAATTCTCCGCAAACAGCCCCCCCCGCCAGCCCCCAGCCCCAGCCTTCCTGGAGGGCTGCAGGAGAGCTTTTGGGAGGCTCATAAATCTGCTCCGAGATGGGAAAGTGATGGGAACTGTGCCTCCAGCGTCCCCCAGAAGCAGGAGGCTGCCGGGAGCACGCCGGCTCCCCGCGGTACCCTGACGCGATGCGCTGCGGGACGGAGCCGCTCGCGGCGTGGCAGCGGGAGCAGCAGGAGCCAGCGGGATGCGCTTCCCTTGCCTGGGCTCCCAGCCCTGCGCCAAACCCCGCACGAAGGGGAGGAGCACCGTGGCCAACTTTTCACTTGGCTGAACCAAGTGAGGAAAGCCCAAGCGTGGTCCAGATCCCGAATTCCCATTTGCCAGCAGGGATGTGCATGCAGGGCATCTTCTGCTTTCACCTTTCCCTGCTGTTCTCAGGAAAACCGTTGCTTTAGAGGGAGCAGGAAAAGCGTGGGGAGAGGGATGCCGCAGAAGTGGCTGTGGTTTTTTGGCCATGTCCCGGGGCCGTGGTGCTGGGCACTGCTCCCCTGATGATTCCAGCAGGGAAATAAGGCTGCTTCTCGCCTTCAGGAGCTATTTGGGCTCTCCCTTGTACGAACCTTTTGCCCCTGCGGACAGGAGCGGCTTCCACTTCCAGCCTGGCTGCGTGTGATTTAGCGGGAGAGCGCGATCATTACTTTCCATGCCGTACGCAAACCCCAGTTCCAGCCCGTGGAGCGGCTGATGCTCCACCAACACCCGCGAGCAGCGCAGGAGTGGGTGCGCGCAGCCAGCTCGCTCCCCCGTGCTGGCAGGGCCACGGCGCCGGGATGTTCCCCGGCAAGGCAGAGGTGGAACGTGGAGCTGCTCCACAACCATTTTCCACCCAGCCCAGCCCGTCTCCCAGACCGCCCGCCATCCCCTCCAGCTCCCCGCGCTCTGCCCCAGCCGCGCGCACAGCGACATTCCGCCTGTGACCTTCACTAATTCACTTTCCCTCTCCACGCCGCATTCCCTCAGCTCGCAGAAGGACTCGTTTTTTCACACAGCATAAAAATAGCCTGCGCAAGGCGTTGCCAGAGGAAGCTGCGGGGCCAGCAGCGCGCAGGCAGGCGGAGGGACCGGCTGTGCCGCGCGGGTCCCCGGCCCCTCTCACGCCACTCCTCGCCCCGGCAGGGAGCCCCCAGACCAGCCTCCCACCACCCAGATGCCCTCGGCCTCCTTAACACCCCAGCTTCTTCCTGCGCCGCTGCCTTGCTCTGCGCTCGGTCTCGGATGTGGTGAAATTCAGACGGTGGAGGTCAGCAGCAGGGAAATGCTGCTTCATTAACCTTCCCCCTCAAACTGAATGTTTTTCCCCTCAGTTTTGGGAAACTGAAGGCTGAAAGCATCAAATTTAGGTGAATTGCGAGGCAGATTTTTGAGGCTTTCTAAACAAAAAATTATCCAAAAAATAATTTCCACGTCCTTTATGGAAATGACTCTGGTTTGAGTATCTGTCAGCGGGAAATAGCACTGGAGCCATCACCATCCTGCAAAACTGAACTGTTGGTACCAAATCGACTTTATGTTACCGTAAAACACCTCCAGCTTCTCTTCTCTTCACAACTCCTTACCTTGATTCTTCCTCTGCCATCCCTCCAGCTGGCCTGTGCATGGCACCATATGACAACAGCCACCCCCAGCCACTTGCTCAGGCTTTGAGCCAGTACTGTGGTGTTTTCCCATTTCCCATCACCGTCCCTAATGTGCCTCCCAGCCACCCCCCTGTTCTTCAGGTCCTTTCCTAGGCCTGGGAGCATCTCATCTGCTGGGCAGGGCTTCAGCTGGCAAGGGAGGAAGCCTCTACTTGTGAAGTAACCTCTGGACACACCTCTTGGCTGATTTGAGGAGGTGAATTGCATCCTAGAAGTGTCTTTTTCTCTCTAGCACTGGCTATAAATGCTGGAGACATCAAAAGGGAGGCAGAATGAGGCCAACCCTGCTCTATCAAGTGACCAGCCAGTGCCATCACACGCCTCTGTGCTCTGTGTCAGACTCATCTCCTCTCCCTTTCCTGCCGCAGGGAGCCACATCGCTCCCCAGCTCAGCACAAAACCTGCACCCACCCCATATGTCTTCCCTCGCATTAAGTTCATCCCCACGGCTGGTGGTTTTCTAGCACTCACCACAATTTTGTGCCTACCTTGACGCGTGCTATGCTATCGCCACTACAGTCAATCAATCTTGCCTCGGCCAATAAGCAGGAGAGAAGTAATGTTTTTCCTACTCCCCCAGCTCTCTTCTCCTCCCGATCTCCATCAGGCACTCGGCAAGTTCACAAGGGCAGCCCGCTCTCGGTTTCCTTGGTCACGCACAGCAGCTTGCCCTCCTAGAGTAATAAAAACAAATGACACGTTGCTGGTTGTTGTCAGAGACGTTGCCGGGCCCCTCCGTGGAGAGCAGATTTGGGGCGAAGGAAGCATTTGCATTTTTAGGTTCCTTCTTGGGCAGGTGGAGGAGAAGTTGCCAGTGGATGTGACTTGTCAGTGGATGTCATGCCAGAGTCAACGGAAAAGGATGAGCAAAGACTGAGGAATGCAGTCTATGTCTGCTCATAGATGCCAGAGATGGGGAAATGATGCTGGAATTGATTACCTGGGAACAAGCAAGACCCAGAGGTGCCTGTGGCAGGTCCTGACGACTGTCAGAGGGGGACAAGCCCTCATTCTGTAATGCTGCACCTGGCACTGAATTTAGTCACCCTGGTGTGTGGATACCGGTTCTAGAAGATGAAGAACAGATTAAACCTCCCTTGCGGCTGGAGCCAAGACCTGCCCTGCTTCCATTTGAGGCATATCTGCGTTTTCTCCCAGTTCAGTGTCCTCTCCCCATAGGCACATGGAGAAACACATGGACACACACACTTCACTGCATGGGAGGAGGCCCCAAGACCCCAGCAGAGCTGAAGCTTGGGAATTCAGGAGTTACTCAGGCCAGGAGTCCGATTTTCCTTTGGCCCGCATGCAGCCCATAGTGATGAAGACCCTATTAAGCTGCCCCCTGACTCAGGAGCCCTGCACCACTCATCCTGCAAGCTCTGCACCCCATCCCACATGGCAGTGAGCAGGCTGTGCGAGCCCATGCACCCCGGGCAGCCAGCAGTGAGCAGCTCTGTGCCTGAAGGACTTCACCATCTGGTTGCTGATTCAGACACCAGTCCCTGCTCCAGGACGTTCCAAAGAGTGCAGGAGGGGAGGGCTCACCACACCTTTATCTTAGGCTTTGCCTCTCCCTTTTTTCCTATTTTTATTAGCTGGGAGACAGCCCATCCTTTTTATAGCTCTGCATTCAAGGGTGATCAGATGAAAGTGGAGAGGGGCTCCTGCATGGGTAGATGAGCAGCCATAAGGTCAAGGCACCTGAAGGAGAAGTTTCCAGCTTTCACAGCCCTAAAGATTGTCCCATAAAATTACTCATAAAATTAAAGTGGGTTTTGGGTTTCACAGTCCTAAGAAACTTGAAATAGTCATCAGTCAATTCTGGGGAAGCCTCAAACCCCTGGTTATTGAAGCAGAGGTTAATGCTGAGCTGTAACATCTGCTGGGGGCACGATGGACACGGCAGTGCCCGGCTCAGCTCGGGGGTTATGGCTTAGGCAGCGGGTGATAAGTTCTTCTCACTATCACACTACAGATCTGAATTTCTTCAGTCAAATTCTTCCAAACAAAATACAGAGCCACCTTCTCAGAGGCTTCCGCAGGATTTACGAGGACTGGGTCCTCTCCAGTTTTCTTTCTGTATCAAAGTGATGGTTTAATTAATTGATGATCTAATTTCCATCTGGAACTGAAGCTAACCTGCCGATTTGTGAATTTGACCTTGGTACAGACTAACCACGGTGGCAGTTAGTGTTAGTTTAACAGTGTTCAGAACAGCTTTGCTGGGATGATGCCTTCCCTGGACTTTGCTTTCTAAAAATCTATCCACAGCAGGGTAAAAGCTGAGAGTGAGGGACAGGGATTCAGGCGGCTCCAAGCATCTCGGAGAGGGGGGACCCCCTGGCTGCAGATGTCACTGTCATACCTGTGGCAGCAAATGCCAGCTTTGAAGCAGGCAGGGGAGCTGATGTCGCTGAAAAACAGCCCAGGCAAAACTCGGGAAGGTTGCGCTCGGCGGCAGTGACAAGGTCACGCAGCGGCGCGGGTCAGCACGAGGTGGAGGGAGAGGCTGCGTGGGAGAAGCCCCGGGGCAGCAGAGCCAGCGCTGTCCTGTGCTGTCACCGCCAGGAAAAAGGAAGCAGCTCCAGGGATGCGACCTCCAGTGCCTCACCCGTGTCCCTGGTGCCAGCAAGTCCATGGAGCAGGGGTCAGAGCCGGTGTCTGCCTGCATGTGCTGAGCCTCAGTGCACACACCCCACACACGTCCTGCCACAGCTGCCCGCAGCCTGCACAGGACCGTGCACTGTCCCTGCCACAGGCACACACACGGTGACACGGGCTGGGAACACACACACACACAGTGACACACACACACAG
>VZTE01000388.1:48524-78048 GCA_013397775.1 Eulacestoma nigropectus | reverse complement strand
GACACGGGCTGAGAACACACACACACAGTGACGCACACAGTGACACACACACACACAGAGTGACACACACACACAGTGACACGCACACAGTGACACACACAGTGACACACACACAGTGACACGCACACAGTGACACACACAGTGACACACACACACAGAGTGACACACACAGTGACACACACAGTGACACGCACAGTGACACACACAGTGACACACACACACACACACACACACAGAGTGTGTATCCCAGGGTACAAGGTACCCACACACACCTCACACATGCGCACGGCCTTTGTCGCTCACGCTTACACACATGCACACACATCCAGTGCATCTCTGTACATGTGAACACACACACACGCATGTACTCGCTGGGCACATGGGTCCCCACGCTGTGCTCCCCACACACCCCCCACAGCCACTCTTCTCACCGTCACCCTGGGCCAGGGCTGGTGCTGCCCCAAGACCCCGGGCAGTCACTGGGCTGCTCCTGTCTGAACACAGACCCACCAGGGATTTCCCCGAGCCTTACACCAAGCACAGGATCCCACCAACCCCTCGTGCCAGCCCCCACTGCACCAGGCAGGATCACCTCCTGCCACTGCCCAGCAGCTCTCGCCATCCCAGGGAGGCAATGCTGGGGACATTTCTGGCTGCCAGAAAACAAGAGGCTTTAGGCAGTGCAGCAGGACCCGTGCGAGCTGGGGTTACAGGGTCCTGCCGGGTGGTGGGATGGAGGGGAGAGCTCAGAGCTGGTGTGGGTCTGTGCACACACGGCCGGACACTGCCAGCAGGCCCAGCATCCCCACACACCCCTTCTTACCAAGGGTCACCCCACGTGTGTGTCACTCCCTGCCAAACAAAACCATGCTCTCTGTTCCCAGCACTGCCGCGGCTCCTTGCGCAGCCTGGGCGCTGCCTGAGCCCTCCCAGCACCTCTTGCCCTGGTGGGTGGCACACACCAGATGGGATCTCACGGCCTGGGGAGGTGAACCAAGGGCAACAAAGCTTTGGGATGGGGAGCTGAAGCTACTCCCCGCGAGCAGCCCCTGCGGCAGCCCGTGTGGGCTGGCTGTGGCTCAGGGTGCTGAGGATGAGGCCAGTGGAGCAGGGGTTGGTGTGCACAGCCGGGGGAAGGACGGCACAGCCTCATTTTGCATAAGCCAAAGTGCAAATCCTCCGTGCCCGCCGCCTGAGCTCGGTCCCGAGTGGCCGTGGAGCTGCCCGCGGGCCCGGGGTGAGCATCCTCCGCGGGGCTCCCGCGGCACCGCGCTGAGAAGGTGAAACCAGCTCGAGCTGCAGATCGCCGCTGGGGCGGGGGGATGGCTGCAGGCTAATAATACTCCGTGTCTCATTATGCCGCGTATTAAGCTGAAATTTGCAGATGCTCTAATCACCGCGAGGCATTCAGCGCACACAGCCTCCCTCCAGCCCGGCAGCGCTGTGCAAACACCGGAGGAGAAGCCCTGCTAACCATCCTGCCACATGGTGTCCTGGAATCTTTACAGACCATTTCACCTTCACAAATAGCCTTGGAATGTCTGTGCATCGACAGCCCCTGCGGTAGCCAGATAGGCTCAGCCGCCTCCTCTGCAGCTCCCCGGGCCCCTCTTAAGCTTTTTCCCATCACGCCATGCAGATGCGAGGCTCCGGAATTTACACCGGGGCTGGGTAAAGCACCTCACGTCGAACGTGATCTGCGCCCCAGGCTCGCAGGAAACGTGAACTGTATTTTATAGAGGTTGAGGAAAGCTCCTGCCTGAATTGCTTTAATTTTTTTTCCTCTCTCCGTCTTCTCTCTCCCTTCTATTTTTTTTTTTTTTAATGATTTTCTTTTCCCAGATCTCTGCCCTTTGCCCTCCCACGATCAAAGGGGGCACGCATTCAAGTGCCGTGGGAATACTCGCTCCTTGCGTATTCTGGGCAATCTCACGAGAAAAGCTGCTTTTTCCCCAGAGGTAGGGAAACGCGGATGGACTGGGGTGTGGGAAGGAGGGGTGTGAAGCCTGAGGGTTCCCTGTGCGTGGGAAGGCAGGAGAGAGGAGCAGCACGGGAAGGGTTAACCAGAGACTGTCCTTGCTGTTTTTTCCAGGCCTGGCTGCACCAGATTCTTCCATTTCTCTTGGCAGGGATTGAAACCGTGGGGCTGAGCTAAGCACATGTGCCTGGAGAGTCCCTGTGCTCCTGCAGGGAGCAGGACCCTGAGCGAGATGCTGCTGCTCATTAGCAACGCAGCAGCTCGTCCAGGGCACGCAGGTGTCAGGCAGGCAGCAACAACAGCAAAACAGAGGCGAGGAGGCAGAAATGCAGCGAGATCAGGAGCGTTTGCTGCTCTGGGCATGCACACGCACACCCACGGTTACTACAGGTAGTAGCACAGAGGGAGACCTCTCCTGCTCTCTGCGTAGGGTCAGGAGTGAGGGCTTGGTAACTGGGTTCATCCCCGTGCTTGGTGCTGGTTTGGGCCGCCACCTTGACTCTCAGTTCATACGGCATTTGGCAGCTTTTCCTTGCTGGGGGGTTGTGGTCCCCCTCACCCATCATCCCACCCTGGACGGGGGATTTGGAATGATCAGGAAGCCCCAGGCAAGGCCATGTGCCGCCCACCTCTGAGCTGGCAAAATGGGGTGACCCAGGGAGCCCCCTGACCCGGGAAAAGGGCTGGGAATCATTCCCTGAACGAGCACAATGGCTCCTGTCCCGATGGCTCGCCTGGCTCCGCGCTCACAGTTGCCCAGGCGACTGCTCCTGGAAGAGCGCGCATGGCCGGAAAGGCTCCGGCCGCTGGGCCCGGCGGGTCCGCAGCCCCTGCTCGCTCCGGTGGGGCTGGCACTGCCCTGCCGCAAACCTTCTGCTCACACCCCCTAAGGGGGACCCCAGCGCCTGCCACTGCTGGCACAGCCCGAAGTCTTGTCCTGTGCAGGTGCCCAGAATCCAGACCCAGATCTGCCACTTCCAAAGATAATCAGGGACAATCCTAACCCCCCCTTCCCATGGATTGATCAGGGTTAGTGTGTGCTGCTGCCTCCGCTGCCACTGCTGTGGGTGCTGTGCTGGGCACTGTACGATGCTGCCCAGAGCACCCAGGGACTCCTTACTGCTTTGGTGTTGATCTGTCCTTCACCTGGGACATGTTTTTCCAAGTGGACCCCAAGCTGGATGGTCTGGGATTTTCAGCTTCTTGGCCATGGGTTCCTGTAGCAATGACAGGGCAGCAGGAAAACTCCTGGGCTGAGACTCTGGAGGAGCAGCAGAAGTGGAAGGATTCAGGGTCCTGTGAAAATCCACACAGGTGTCCTCCAAAGAGGTGTCCCAGGTGCTGGCTCTCCCAACATCCCAGCCTGGTCTGTCACACCTGGCTGTGTGCAGGCACAGGGCAGCACCAGGCAGCTGAACAGCCCCAAAGAGCAGCTGGTTCATGTCTGCCCAAAGAAACAACCTTGTGTCCTGTTGGCCAGACCCATGGAAAGGAGAACCTCTGGGGTGGGGGCTCCAGCACCTCTGAAACACATCGTGCACCCACACGAGCCAGTCCTGGATGATCTGGCCAAACACACCCCTGCAGCCTCCTCCTGCTGAGGCAAGGCTGCTCTGTGCTGCTTTGTCCCGTGGCTGGTGTTGACATTGCAAAGTGAGAAAGGCCAGGAGACCCTGAGCTCTTGGTCCGGGTCCCAGCTGGTGCCTCTGTGACCACAGGATGGAATCACTGCTTTTTGCACAGCGAGCTCAGCATCCTTCAGGCAGGGCCCGGAGTGCCCTTGCAGGTGGGCACAGCCACTGGGGTGGACCTGTGCTAAGCTGAGGATGGAAGCTTAGAATCATGGAATATCCCATCAGAATCTAGTCCAACTCCTGTCCCTGCACAGACACCCCAGCAACCCCACCCTGTGCCTGAGAGCATTGTCCAAATGCTCCTGGAGCTCTGGCAGCCTTGGGGCCATGACCATTCCCCGGGGAGCCTGTTCAGTGCCCTACCACCCTCTGGGGAAAAACCTTTTCCTGATGTCCAACCTAAATCCCCCTGGCACAGCTCCAGCTGTTCCCTCAGGTCCTGTCCCTGGTCACAGGGAGCAGAGATTGGAGCTGCCCCTCAGGAGGAGCTGCAGCCTCCGGTGGGGTCTGACCTCTGTCTCCTCTTCTCTAGGCTTCTCTAGCTTCACCTGCCCTCTCTGTGCCAGCCACCTTGGCCCTGAGTGGCACCTCTCTCTGGGCATGTCCCTGCTCCCCAGCCATGTCCTCTCCAGCCAGTGCATCCCCAGATTTCTCCACAGCAGGGCGTGGCCAGGGCAGTGCCACAGAAGCAGCCCCAGCGTCCATACAGATCACGATTTGGGAGCAGATCCAGAGGCCGATGTGTTCCAGCTTGGACACCCTTGATCCAACATCCACTCTGCAAAAATGCATCCCGCAGGAGGAAGAAAACAAAAGCAGGGATGATTTAAAGGGAGGATAAACTCCCTCCTTCTGTGGGATTTTGTCCTTGGCCAGAGGAGGAATCACCTACTGCAGGAGTTTGATTGGGGTAAGTAATAGACCCCCTCAAGCTGAGATGACACCTCCTATGAATGCTGCATTCAGCGGGGGACAGGCCATATGCAGAAATAAACAGGGACCCGGGACACACTGGCAGCTCTTTAAAAGATTGTTAATAATGTGCTGTTCACGTTCCTCGGAGACTGCTGCCATGATCTGCCAGCAACAGACGCTGGCAGTCCTGATGGGAGTAACTCCTGCCGTGACAGAGCCCTCGCCTGTCACCAGGCACCAGCCCAACCTGCCCTTCCCCTGGCCATGACCAGCAGCACTGTGGAGGGAACGCTCTCCTGTGGCAGAGGCCTCGCTGATCCAGGTGACGCAGGGCAGGGGACAACCTCAGGCTTTGCACTTAAGCCCTGGTGGGCTGAGGGAGCCTCCGTGCAGCGCTGGTGGTTCCCAGCATGGACCCAGTCCGCAAAAACAGGAGGGGTTTTGGGATGGTGATGAGATGCTGCTCCAGATCTGGCAGGAGAGGGGAGATAAGAGTGGACCTGCAACTAATGGGGCCAAGAGGACAGTCCCTGGAGAGCAGGACAGGCATGGGACAGCTGGGAGGACACGCATCCATCACTGCAGACATTTCTCACACTGCGGCTCGCGAGACAGCGTCTCCGTGCTTGTCCTAGAGCCTGAGCAAACAAGGTCCAGGTCAGAGTGGTACAAGGGAGAGGGAAATGGAAAATCATTCAAACTGCCACGTTTCTGCGCAATCCACATCCCCACATCCAAGCTGGCCTCAGCCTGGGGCCATCAGCTCCCAGCACTGGGCACAGGGATGAGGGAAAGAGCGTGGAGCTTTCCCCCTTTCCTGCAGGCAGGGATCAAAATGTGTCAGGCTGGAATTCTCCCAAGAGCAGCTCCCTCCTGGGCTTCGCTGCTGCTTCCTGTTCTCGGGGGCAGGAAATACCAAGCAAACAGCTCCGTGCATGACTTCAAAACTTCCCCTTCCAGCGCCGGCTGCAAGATGAGGATGGAGGAGCCTGGGTGATGGGAGCAGCCTGCCCAGAGGCTTTGCTCCCATGGACCATCCCCCCTCCAGCTCTCCTCTGCCCCTTGGGAAGCCAGGTCCCAGGAACAGCTTCTCCCAGCCCTTAATGCCAGGCTCAGGACCTGCATGGAGCTCCTGGGCCGTCAGTGCTGGTGGGGTTCATTTGCTTTTGCTCTCTGCCTCCACTCAGGGCCAGGCAAACAGAGGAATTAATAACTGCACAGAAAATGAGACTGCGCTGTGCAGCGTGAGGCCGCTGTGCTGATCCCTCATGGGCATGGCTGGCCAGCACAGCACAAGAGCCTCTGCAGTCCCCTTATTGCTGCCATCGTGGAAAAAAACCATGGGCTGCTCCCCTTCTGCAGCAGAGAACAGCCTGGAGGGGGGAGCGGCATTTTCTTGTCTCCATTCTGATTTTTGAGGGTTGGTTCAGCCTGTCCTGCTGTGCCAGGAGCTGCACAACAGCACAGTGACTGTCAGTGGATGAAAAAGGGCTGTTTCCCCCACTTGGCTGGATAGAAATAACAAGGTAGTGCCTGGCCAGGCTCTAACAGGGTTTCCAACTGGTCTGTTGATTGCCCGGCAGATCATTAGCCCAGGCAGCAAGGAGCAAACCTGGGATGGGGGCTGATGGCTCAGAGCAGGGGCCACCCTGGGGTTCTTCGGCTCCAAGCCCCAGCTGCTCCAGGGTGCAGGAGAGGCCCCAATGCCAGACTGGCAGATCTCACTGGAGCAAAGGTGTCCTGGAGGTTCCTGCATCAGCCCTGGGTTTGGGGGCTGCCCCAAGAGGCACCTGCCCCCTCCAGGGCCCCGCTGATCCCTGCCAACACCTCTCCTTGGGTCCCCATGGGGTGCAGGAGCTGGCAGCACACCCCACCTGAGTGCAGAGCCCAGAGATGCCCGGCACAACCTGAGCCTGGCAGGGGAGGTCACTGCCTCATTTGCCTCCCGTGAGCTCCCCGCACTGCTCAGCATCTCCGCTCTTGGCCCGGGTACGGATGGAGCCAGCTGCTCCTGGCGCCGGCGCTCGTCTCTGCCAGGCGCGGAGCCATCTGCCTGGCAGGGCCAGCCACACCTGCTGGGAAGGAGACAGAAGCTGGGCAACCTCCCCGCCTTTGCGGCTTTCCGGCTGGCGGCATCACACGGCGGCTCCAGGAGGGCTCGTGTGTTTGCACAAAGGGAGAGGAGATAAGGGGATGCTGCTTCCCACCGCCCCCGGAGCCGGGCCGTGCCTGGGCACCTCTGAGGAGAGCAGGCACCCATGTGGAACCTGGGCAGTGCCCTGAACGGAGCCATGGGACCGCTCCCTGGGCCAGGCAGGGGTGAGATGTGTGTCCCCAGACGCTCTGCAGGGTGTCCCAGGGCAGTCCCCACCCCCAGCACCGCACTGGGTCTGCTGCCAGCATCCAACACAGGGGTCAGCCAGGAGCAGAGAGCAGCTACTTCTTCCCCCAGGTGGGCAAAGGGCTCTTTGCTGCCAGGAGGGCAGGGGGGTCAGAGGAGACACACTCAAACGTCTCATGACAGTGATGATATTTCCTCTCCCCAGTGTCAGGGCTGGCAACTGGCCTGGGTGTTGTTCAGGGTCCACCACTGTGGCTGGTGCTATGAGGGAGAGGAACAGAGGGGACCTAATAGCTTTGTCCTCATCCCGCTCCTCTGCATCAGGAACTGCAGGAGCCAGAGATGTGCCAGGTGCTGGTGCCAGGGTGGGGCTGCTTCTCCAGCTCCTGGTGCATCGAGGCCAGGCAGTACCATGGCACCTCACACCCCAGCCCCACTTCCAGGAGCAGCATCAGGTGCTGGGATGGAAAATTCCTCCCAGTCCAGAGAAGCTGGGGGTCACCTGGCCTCTGGGGTGGCAAAGCTGGGCAGCAGGACAGGCAGAAACGATGGAGAGCATTTCCAGATGCCCCACTGCTGAACATCCTGCAAGTGACCCTTTGACCTGTCCCGTTTCCCCTCGGTGGGATGAGGAGGCTGACGGGCATCACAGAGCAGTGCTTCCCCCAGCCCGGCTGGCTTCTCCCATCCCAGTGCAGCCCCTGCTGCTGCCACTGAGCCCAAAACCAGCCTGGAGAGCTTTTCCAGCCCCGACAGGGCCAGGTCACACCGGTTCTTTGTTCACCATCCAGCCAAGGCAGGGAAGTGAGCTCTGCTTTGAGGGGTTGGGAACACAGAAGAATCACCCTCAGGCTTTGGGAAGCTCTCCTTACCCAATCCTCCAGCCCCAGCAGCAATCCTGGGTACCCACAGCTCAGAGGTGTCTGCAGGGAGCATCGTGCACAGACAAGCCTGCCAGCTCCCCCATCCCCAGTCCCCTCAGCAGGACTGACCTTCTGGCTGACAGAGCAGCAAATGGAGGCAAAAAAGGTCTGCCTGGATGGTTTGGTCTGGATTTAGTGGATTGAGGATCTCTGGCCCTGCCTGTCTCAAGCTTCACCATCCTCAGGTGCAGCAGCAGCCTGCTGAGGTGGCTGCAGCTTTGCTCCACACAGGAGAGCCGGAGCTGGGCTGTGGAGAGCAGAGGGACTGATGTAAGCACTCTCAGTCCAGCAGACGTGGGGGTCCCAGAGCAGCAGCCCGCCCAGTCTGGGAAATGGGGAGCACTGCCATCCCCTGCCAGCAGCTCCATCCCAGCCAGTGCCGTGCCTCTGTGTGAGGCAGAGGTGCTCTCAGGACACGGTGCCTCCAGCCCGGTGCTCCTGGTGACCTTGGGGAAGGTGAATTGCCTCCTGACATCCTCTGCTGATGTCTCTGCCAGGCAGAGCAGGCAGAGGGTGGCAGTGGACACGGCTCCCATGCTGCAGACACCACGAGTATGCCAGGGATGGGCAGCAGGTCCCATGACCCCATGTGCCCGAGGTCCCCTGGCCGCACTCCTGGCCAGCTGACACCCCACAAAACTCGATGCTGGTCATGGGTCTGCTCATGCACACAGGGCTGCTGGCTGCAGCAGAGGGCTCAGAGCGATAGAGAGGTCAGAGCAAGGATCCAACTGCCCTGGGGAGCACCTGACATCCCAGCTTGGCTTTGATGTGGCACAGAAAGCTGATAGGCAGCAGCACTCAGGGACTTAGTAGCAGCTCCTAAATTTTGTGTGAGCCCTCCAAGGGATGCTGACCCCAGCTGGGGTCCTGCTGAGACCCAACATTCTCACTCGACCCACCCAGAAGGCTGCTCCCCACCAGCCCACCCAGTCCAGCACCAGCCTCCAGCCTGCAGCAGAGGGCTCAGGCTGGGTCTTGCCCATCCCCAGGGCTTCCTCACTCCTTGGGCACCATACGATCCCTGCGAGACAGCGCCACCTCCACGTCTGCTGACACCCGCTCCAGTGGGCTCCTGATGGGTCCTACGGAATTTTACAAACCTCTTCCTGCACCAGCTTAGGAAAACTTTGCTCCAAGAGGTCTGCTATGACCTTGACCTGGAGTAACTCCGTGGTGGTGGCTGCAGGAGGGGACATGAGCTCAGCATCTGCCTGATGGGAAAAAAACACACACAGCAACCTCTCTCCTTCCTTTCCTCTCTCTCTGCCATCCATTTGGTGGGCAATGCGGCCCCACTGCAGCTTTATCTTGGTTCTTTAAAAGGCTCCCTGGCTGACACACACACCGTATGGGAGCAGTCAGCCGAGGAGAGCTGTAAATCTCCCAAGGCCTCATCTTGCGGGGCACATTAGCTGTTTTAAACTTGTCAGCTTTCAGCGATAGAAATTGACTGTTCAAAGCCCTTCTTCCCTCCACATCCTGCTCCATTTTACGCCGCGGAGAAGGTGCTGCATCCCCAGTGTGTTGGAGGAGGGGGATGTGTGTCCCCCCACCAGAATCCTCAGGGACTGTGGGTGCTTTAGGGATGTTTCTTGAGGTCCCACCAGGAATATGAATGCCTCCAAGCCTTCTCCTTCCTTTCTGTCTCCTGCCATCCTGCCCCCACCTGGAAGTAAGGATGGGGATACACAACCTCACAAAGCGTGCCTGTCCACACGAGCTGGCTTTCCCATGTCCATCCATGCAGGACGACTCCAGATCCAGTCTGAGTCTGGGAAGGTTTATGAAAAACAGCCCCAGCTTCCAGGCTTGCTGCTGGGATTCATTGCAGCACGGTGTGTGTGTGACTGTGAGCTCCAGCGCCCAGCACAGCCTCGCACGCAAAGCCCGGGGACCCGCAGCTCTGTGCCCACCTGGGGACAATGCCCCCACCACCACTGCCCTTCCGCCAGCTCTGCCGGCACCAACAGCTCGCCAGCCGTGTCGGGAGCGCAGAGCGTGAGGGTTTCGAGGAGGAAAAGCTCTGCTTGAACAGCTCACCCCGAGGCAAACTCCCACACAGGCATCTTCTCCAAAGGGCACGGGACCCCATTCGCGCATCCAGCCTGGGCATCCCACAGATCCGCCGTGGAGCCAGCGCTGGGTGGGCACCTCCCGTGCACGCAGCTCAGCTGAGCGCGGCGATCCCTCTCCATCCTGCCGGGTGCGTGCTTCATCCCGACAGATGCTCCCCAGCCCTTGTGTGGGACACGGAGATGAGACCCTGGAGCAGGCCCAGCCCTTCAGCCCCTTTCCCCTGGGACAAACCCCCGTGCTGTGCCTGGCTGCCATCCCCCGAGGAGCCCACCGGCACCGGGGTGCCAGCGGAGCAGCTTCACCCCCGGGGAACGCGGCCACCCCGGAGCAGCCCCCGCGGCTCCCGGCGAGCGGCAGCTGCACCGTGTCTGCCGAGGGAACGTGACAGCCGCGCTCAGCCCCGAATCAGCCCCGGGTCCCTGACCCTGCGTGCACGGGGTCAGCGCGGCCGTGACGGTGGAGGCGAGGGGGGCCTGGAGCCGCTCCTGGCGCGGGGTGATTAGCGGCGGTGCGAGCCCTGCGTCAGAGCCCCGCTTCCCCCCGCCCGCCGCTGATCCCTCTCCTTGGATACAGGAGGCAGGGGGAAGCGGGCCAGGTGGGAGGGGGGCATCTGGGCCGGGGAGCGCGGGGGCCCTGGCGCGGCGCACGGCGTGATCCGTCGCAGGCGCAAAATAGTTGCCCCCGAATTAGCGGAGCGGCGGATGACGCACCGCGCTCACAGCCGGCGGCGGGGAGGGGGAGGACGGCGGTGTCAGCGGGCAGCCAACCCACGGCACCGGGCAGCCCCGCGGCCGCCCGTGGGGACGGGATGCCGGGAGGGCGCAGCGGGAAAGGTCCCGGCCCGCAGCTGCCGGCGCGGCCGTGCCCCCCGCGGCACCCCCGGCACGGCTCGCAGCCGTGCGCTCCCCGCCGCGTCCGTCTGCGGCGGTGCCCAGAAATAATCTGGCAGCGAAGCAGAGCCAGAGCCACGTCCACCCACCGCTCCACGTGAGCGATGGGGAGCGGAGAGGGCGAGAGGAGCCAGCTGGGCCCCTCTCTGGCGCTGCGGCCCTCTGATAACGCTGGATTTGGGTCCTGCAGACCTGTGACAAGAGGGGTGCCAGCGTGGGAGGGGGGAGTTAAGCTTCCTATCACCTGCAGGGCAGTGCTTCCTTGGGGACCCTGCCAGCCCACCTCCCGCGGGCAGCGCAGAGGTTCCGAGAGCAGCGAGGGCACACGGGCACCCCGTGCCCTCCGCGGGTCCCGGCCACACCGCGGCTGCAGGGGCAGCGTTCAGAGCCTGATTTGCAGATTGCTGTCCGTGGCACGGGGCTCCCGCCCGGCTGAGGCCGACGGGTTGGTTGTTATGTCGGCAGCATAAACGTGTCGGAAATTGCCTGAATTAGCCATGTGCCATGAACAGGTTTGTGGATAATGGGATGCAGAGCCCTTTCAGGAGTAGGCAGCTCACAATCCAGTTAGACAGCTCCAACCCCAGTCATTCCCCTTCAGAGGACAAAAGCTCACTGGGTACAATGGACAAAACCAAAGTGCGTCCCCCGTGTGGGAAGGATCCATCCCAGTAAGCCCATCCTGCTCTCCCAGCTGCTGCCACCTCCTCACCTGATTTTTCGCTTCCTTGGGAAAAAATTCTCCTTGTCTTCCCCAGAAGATACTATCCCTGAGGATGTGAGGAGGGGGATGTTCCACTTTTGTGTCCAAATTGCATAACAAGGACTTTTGGGCAAAATCCCGTGTCCCACAGGGCGGTCCTTAGCTTGGATTTGGAATTAGAACTCACCAGCTGTCCTGCCTCAGCCCCAGGCTGACCAGGTCCAGGGTCACATCCTGCAGCAGCTCTAACAGGCTGCCAACAGGGACCTGAGGGCTGGATTAGGTCTTGCTGGGTTTTCTGTGCATGGATTGATCTGATCACTTTTTTTGATCCATGTTTAGTTTTGGGGTTTCCTGCATCAAAGCATTCCCCAGCTTCTTCCCAGAGATTCACTAGGACTGAAAGGTGCTGGGTGACCCTGGCCAGCCTGATGTCCTTGGCCGGGCTCTCCTCCAAGCCTGCAGCCTCTTAGCCTGGACCAGAGCCCTTCCCAGTGAGTTTGTGGGGGACTGGGGTGTCACACCACGGTCTGGAGGCCATCCCCATGGGGCAGCAGCAGGTCTGGAGGGGCCCTGGCTCAACGTGCATCCCCACTCTGCACCCGTGCAAGAGCTCCAGCTTTTAAAAGGAGCTCATTAATGTCCACCGGCATCTCGGAGCGGCAGGCACCGGGCGGGAGCGAGCCGGGGAGAGAGACAAAGAAAAAGCCAGCAGTGGTGGGGAAGGGCCAGGCTCGCCTCCCTGCACAAGCGCTTTTCCTCAACCGAGCAGCGAGAAAGCAAAACTGCGAAGTGCCTAAAATTAGAGCTGCCAAACCCCAGCTGGGGAAGCCTGGAAAGATCCCCAGGCCCTGGAGCCTTGGGCGAGCTGCATAAAAGGCAGCGGAGGGGAAGGGAAGGGAGCTTGGGGACCGCGGCAAGTAGAGCGAGGCACAGTGGGAGCGGGGAGCGGATGGCTGCCTCCCCCCGCCCGCATCCCACCGCCTGCTCCCGACACTCCCCGCCTGTGCCGGATGCCCGCCCCGCGCTGCAGCCCCGGGGGCTCGGGGTTCTCATGTCCCTCGGAGGGTGGCTCTTCGGGGATGCAGCTGTGCTGCTGCAGTGGGAACAGGGTTCATACACTCCCAGAATTGCCAGCACCCCTCAGTCAGACATCCCAGCTTGTCTGTCTTTCCAGAAGACCCACAGACCTCACGCTGGTGCCTGGAGAGCTCCATGCATTTGGGTACGGGTCCTTCAGCCCAGGGGCTGGAAAACACATACCTGGGCCATTCTTCAGTGGGGCTCCCAGCCCCACGCAGTGTCCCCTGCCTTGCACCCGGCCACAAAGCCAGCAGAGCTGCTGAAGGGGCAGGCATAACTGAGTGGGCCAGAAGCTGCGTGTCCTGGGCCACCAGTGCCCTCACAGAGGCTTGGGCACCCACCCCCACCCACCAAAACAAGGACAGCAACTCTGTGACCCCCCCCACAATTACCCACCCTGGTGTATCTTCCTGCCCAGGAAGACACAATCAGTGTGTGAAAAGCACAAGCTCTGCCATCAGTCAACACAAGGGGAGTCCCATACACCAACCCTCAGCATCTCCCAGGCCAGCTCCTTCCACAGAGGTGAGTGAAGACACGGGCAGGACCAGTCCCACCAGCATCCCAAGGTTCCTCTGGATTCACAGAGCACCATCCTGGCCCCAGCAGTGTGGGTGGCAGAGCCACCAGCCACACACCAAATCGACATCTAAAACCAGGAAAAGCAGCAGCTCCACAGGCAGGCAGTGACTTTGCACTGAATTTGGCTTCCCAGCTCCTGTTTGTCATGATCAAAGCGACCGAGGTTTAGCGCCAGCTTCACTGAGCTCAGGAGATGCTATAAAATGGCTGAGTCAAGGGCAGGTCTGGATCCTTTCCCTCAGTAACTGCAAAAACCCCAAAGGTAGCCCAACACCTGCCCAGTCCCCGGCTTCTCCAGGACTGGGACTGCACTCCAAGCAGTTCACAGTAGGACCCTGGACACTTAATTTGGGGTAAATCATCCTCTGTTTGATATTTGTCCATGACTTCTGGTGGGTACGTGCAAAATGACCCAAGGAGGAGGCAGACGTGGGACAGGAGCTGTACAGAAAAGGTCTTGGGGGGGAATTCATGCCAGAGAGTTACTCTGGGGGTGGCTCACCCTGGGGCCATAGAAACATGGAATATCCTGAGTTGGAAGGGACCACAATGATCATTGAGTCCAATCCCTGTCCCTGCACAGGACAACCCCAACAACCCCACCCTGTGCCTGAGAGCATTGTCCGAAGACTTCTTGAGCTCTGGAAGCCGTAACCATTCCCTGGGGAGCCTGTTCAGTGCCCGACCACCCTCTGGAGGAAGAACCTTTTCCTGATATCCAGCCTAAACCTCCATAGATACAGCTCCAGCCGTTCCCTTGGGTCCTGTCACTGGCCACAGAGAGCAGAGATTTGGATCCTGGCTGTCCCCCTGGCAGCCTTCATTCCCAACGTGAGAGTGGGTGTGAGCTGTGACAGCCGAGGGATGGTGTCCTGGCTCTGCTCTGCCACTCCACCTCCTGCCTCTGGCATGGCTGGCACAGCGGGATGTGCACCCAGCAGGAACGGGGCTGGGATGGAAAAGAAACAGGTGAGTGTGGGGCACTGGTCAGGACCAGAGCATTGCCTGAGATTGGTCACTGGGAGATGCAGACGGTGACAGAGCTGTTGCTGGAGGGAGCATAGGATTGGACAGGACAAGCAGGATATGGCCAGGAGATGGAGGAATGGGATGGCACGGGAGATGAGCACTGGGACTGAACAGGATCGGACAGCAAAGAGAATGGGGTTGGCTGGGATGGGACCAGAAGGGATAAAATAGAGGGGGAAGGATGGGACAGAATAAAACAGAAGGGATGGGATGGCATGACATGGTAAGGGCTAAAACAAAGGGGATGGAATACATGGCATGGCATGAGACGAGACAGGACAAAAGAAGGAATAGAATGGAATGGGATAAACTGGGGAATCAGATTGGATGGGATGGGACAGAATAAAACAGAAGGGAAGAAATGGAATGAGATGGCATGGCATGGCATGGCAAGGAATGAAATGGGATGGGATGGAACACAATAGGATAAAACTGGGGATGGGATGGGATGGGATGGGATGGGATGGGATGGGATGGGATGGGACGGGACGAAGGAGACAAGAAATCCTCCTGGGAGCCATCTCCCTGTGGCCACCCTGGGGTGGCCCAGCAGTGCCTCCCAGCTTGGGGCAGAGCCCAGCACAGCACGTGCTCACCCAGCACCCCCAGCCATGCCCTCAGTGCCCCGCTGGGCACCGCGCCGCAGGCGGGGAGCCACGTGCAAGGCCCGGCACAGGCGTCTCCAGCTTTCCCGTGGTGAAGTGAATTGCTCCCCGGAGCGTGAGATCTGATTAGATTCATGACACACCGCGGCGTGGCAACAGCACCATGGCCGGGACCACAGTGCGTGCCCCGCGCCCAACCCGTGTCCCACCCGGGCACAGCAGGAGGGGCAGGAGCAGCCTGGGGAGGGGGCAGCCGGGCATGCTCCGGGATGTGTCCAGCCTGAGACATGGGACAGGGTCAGGGCCGGCTGCCAGTGAGCTTGGGCGATGAGCTGGGTTCTGCTGCACATCCCCCGGGACAGCCACCAGCCCTGGGGACTGCGGGAGGGTCTGAGGTTCCCTCACCCCGGCAGACGGTTACCCCATCCCTACCTGAGGACCGCAGGAGGGATGAAGGGAGAATTGGAGTTTTCCTCACCTCAGTGGATGATTACCCCTTCCCTACCTCCTGATGGATGCGAAATGATGCTCTCCCAGCTCTAGCTGGCAAGGCAGCTGCAGAGCCAGCCCACCAGGGCAGCAGCTCACGGAGCCTTGGAGAGCCCCAGGCAGATGGGGGTCAGGGGAGCTGCCCAGCCGCGAGAGGATGTATCTTCAAAGGCCTCTCAAGGCAACAAACAGTACCTGTTATGCAGTTTACCCTTCACATTTGCTGCCTTGAATGGCTCCTGAGCGATGCCTGCCTCTTCATTTGAGATCTTTCAACAGCTGTCTGATAGGGAAGACCTTTATCTCGCCTCTCCCGGGCTCCCATCCAACACCCGTCTCTGAAGGTGGGGAAGAAGGGGAAAAAGACCAGAATTCCCTCCTGACCGAGAATCTCACCTAATCCACCGCGTGTGGAAAATTACTGCCACCGCACGGTGCCCAGCCTGGCCCCCTTCCCACCCACGCCAGCCAGTGACTGCTCCTAAGGCTTTTGTGCCTGGCTTTTTTTCTCTCCTCTTCCTGCTGGGAGAATGGGAACTTCGGCATTTGGACAAACCCTTGAGAAAACAACTTTCACACGTGCTTGGGGCACTGAGTCGGTTTTTTATTTAATTTTGTCTCATCCTGAGACGGGTTTGCCTGGATTCACTGTGCAGGCTGTAGAAGCCCCCCCAGCCCCCAGCACACTGCCCAGACCAGGGGCCACTCGTGCCAGGAGCTTTGCTGGGAGCCTGTTAAGCTGTGCCAGCACTGCAGGCTGTGGCACCAAGCTTTGCCCCTCCCAGCATGAATCCAGCCTGGCAACGCCACCAAGTCCCACTCAGCCCTGGCCACCTCACAGCCACACTTCCACTCCAGAGGAGATGATGTGAAAAAGCTCTCCAGAATGGTGTTGAGCTTCAGGACAGGTGACCTCCCTCCTCTGCTCAATACAGGCACAACAAGGTGAGGAGTCACCTCTGCCACCCCAAGATATCTGCACGGGAACCTCTAGAAATGAAGGTTGCCCACCCTGGGTTGCTCCTGCACAGGCAGAGAGACCAAGGCACTGCCAAGCTTCCCCTGAGATCTGCGCCATGTCCTTGAGCATCCCATCATACCCTGGGATCCACTGAAAGGGTTGTCAGGCACTGGAACAGGCTGCCCTGGGAAATGGAGGAGTCACCATCCCTGAAAGTGTTAAAAACGCGTAGATGCAGCACCTGGGAACATGGTTTGGTGGTGGCCTTGTCAGTGCTGGGTGAGTGGTTGGACTCGATGATCTTAGAGGGTTTTTCCAACCTCAATGAATCCATGAGTTCACTGCTTGGGCCCTTGCTGGCCCCAAGGAATGAAGGCACCAGGCTGTGTTTGTGCTCTCCAGAGGGGCTGTGCCATCAGCATCTCCTCTTGTCCCCAGCACGTGCAACTGCGTGGTCCTATGGCGTTCTCACCAGCCATTTGCAAACACTCAGTCCTGGAACTGGGATTAAAGACACGCAGGTGCAGAGTTTCTTCTCATCTGGATGCTCTGGACAGAGCTTTGCCTGAAGGAGGAGGTGCACAAAGCTTCCCACACCGCTGACTGGAAAGAAAGGATTGCTCTCCCTAGACCACAGTTGGGGAAGTTGAGTCACAGGGCAGTAAATCTCAGAGCTCAGAGAAAGGTTGTTTGGCTAATTTTGTCTTGCCTGTGAGTACCAGGCAGAAGGAAACCAAAATGCAAATTGTTTCCTATGGCAAATAAACCCCCAAGAGCCACACATTTTACCTCCTGTGTTCTCTTTCCACATCATCCAATGGCCAGTTCAGACCGAGGCATTGCCACCCCTGTGCCATGTGTGACCCCAAACTCCTCCTCATCGCTCTGGGATTGGTTGGAGAAATCACAGGGAGTTTGCTTTCTTCATTCCTCAAATTGTTTTGGAGCTATAAAGTGCTTCCAGCACAGCTGCCATGCTCAACCCGTGTGATCTCGCGCAGGGCCACTGGGATCTGAGCCCTGGGGACACCCGGGGATCGGTCGGAGGCCTGGACACCCTCCGTGATCACACCCCTCTGGCAGAGCTGATGGCGCTCACCTCACCTGAGAGCTGGGGGGAGGGAGATGGAGAGACAAGGGTGCAAACCCATTCCCCATTTGGCAAAGGCCACACCTGCCCGTGCACACCCTGAGCGTACGAATAAAACTGCAGCACCACTGCAGCGGTGCTGGTGCCAAGCATTTCTAGTCCTGATGCCTTGGGTGGCTACCCCAGAAACAGAGACTAGACAGGATAAGGGAATAAAGGTGGATATTTATTTATTTGAAAGGCCTTCAAAGGTGCACCCTGGGGAGCCAGAGGCCACATCCAAAATGGACCCCAAGATGGACAAGTCACGAGTTCTTCACACTTTTAGAGGTTTGGTTCATTTGCATATCAGCATAAGTTCGCCAATTAAAACTTTAGCTAATGATATCATTTCTTCAATTTCTCCACCTCTCCAGAGGCCCTGGTTTACACCTTTTGGGCCTAGGACAGCCTGAGTGTCCTTGAACAACAAGCTCGGAGAGGCTTTGTTGTGTCTATCTGGCATAAGAGAGCAGCAGCCAACGGGCTACAAGAAACTTCAGAGTCACACACCAGGCAGTGCAGGATTTAAAAATACAAAAGCTGGAACCTAAGGCATCAATCCGACTGCACCTGAAGTCCCTCCCCAGGCCCAGGAGAGGGGAGGCAGCTGCAGCCTGGCTGCCTGGGTGGAGAGAAGGGAAAAAAAGCCCTGCTGCTTTGGGCAAATAAAGCAGTGGGAGGCTGGGTTCACTCTCGGGTGGGTCAGCGTGGCGCTCCCCGGCAGCGTGCTTTGGGAAAACCAGCCCCCTCCACAGCGTCCCCGCCACCGCCGCTGGCAGCCCCGCGAGGGACATGGCACAGGACCAGCCCACACATGGCCAGGGGTCAGCTGCCATCGCTGGCAGCATGCTCAGAGGTCTGTAGACTAGCTGGAATAATCCTTTGCTAAGGTGGGATGCTGGATAGCGTTTTGTGAAGTGTCTTCAGGATTTAAAGGCCCAGCTCTGGGAAGGAATGGAAATTGCAGGAATGACGTACCTAAATAAGAGCAAGGCACTTGAAAGCCGCTCTGGATCAGGCTCTTAATTCACCATTAAACCATACAGTAAGGAAGCATCTTGAAAGATGAGGGCTGTGTTGTAGAGAGGCAGGAGGCATCCTTCTAACCTGGTCCCCCTTTTCCATCGGGGCCAGTGCCAGGTGCCTGGGGAAGCGATTACAAATGTGGTTGGCATGTGTAACATTGCTTGCTCCCCTGCTCTCCAGACATTCATGGAGCAGGGTTTTCGGAGCTAGGGAGATGCTGCCTTTCTCCTTAAGAGCTCTCCATGGGCTTTTTCCCGGTGTCTTTGAACTCTCACACCTCCCATGCGAAGCGGGAGCACCCGCTCCCCCTGCAGCGTGGAGCTCTCCTTAAGGATGCTCCATGGAACAGACATCTCCTCGGGTTTCCTTTGAACCTGGCCCCCACTAACCGTGCTGCACCTAGATCCCCGTTGATACATGAGTAAAGGAGTGAACAACCATCCGTTTTCCCCCTGCTGCTCGGAGGTCTCTGCTTCCAGCAGCCAGATCTTCCACCACCGGCAAGGATGGTCCCGATGACGTGGAACAAAATCACTTCGGTCTCCTTGTCGTGGATGGCTTTGGACAGTTTTCTTTTCCATCCCTGACCAAAACAAAGAAACGCAGGAAGAAAATCCTGTTCTGCCCCATTTGCTGGCTCACAGCAGTTCACAAGTGACCTTGGAGCTCCCCACTGTGCTGAGAGCATCTCTGAACCTCAGCGCTGCTTCCAGAAGTGGGGAAACTGAGCCACAAGGCAATTACTTGGACTTCTTCTGGTCACCTGGTAACTCCACATGAGACAGTTAAAAAAGGCTCCCAAAACCCAGCCTGGCCAACACCACTGGAGCATTTAAATTCTGCTTTTCCTTGGGTGGATTTTTCCTCACCAGCACTGCTTATTCTCATTACAAGCTTTTAGCATCTGAAATAGCGAGAGCAGGTAAACTGAGGCACCAGAGGGGCTCCTGCACCTAAACAAAACCCCACAGAAAGGTGGTAACACAGGTGTAGATACCCCCACGCCTGAACCCCTTGCCCCCTGACCTGGCAGGATACCTGGGGACACGGGATGGCAGTGGCTGGGCAGAGGGGACGGGGGGTTGACAGCGGCTCCTGGAAGGGCTGTTCTGTAACCCAGGAGCCTGGCAGCCAAGGCAGGGATGCAGAAGCAGAGAGTCAGAAGCAGGGATGCAGAGGCAGGGGCACCACCAGCACGGGCTCCCCAGCCCCAGCCAGGCAGCTGATTAAAATGCAGTCCGGCCACCCCGGGCCTGTCCCCACCGTCTCCCGGCTTTAAATAATAGCTTAATTATCTCATTTACATTTGGCTCCTTTCAGGGAGGCACTGCAGTTGATTAACATTTTCCCTCCCGGTGTCTTGCTCTGCGTCCTCGCTTCATCCCACCCTTCCCACGCTGCCGGTCCCACTCCCCCAGGCACGGCTCCCTGCTCCCACCACGGTCACCCAGCACCGCTGCCTCCAGCCCCACTCCTCCCGCAGAGTCAGGGCTCTCCAGGGCTCTGGAAATGCCAGGACCCAGCTTGCAGATGGCCACAACAGATGCAGATGCTGGAGGATGGGAATCAGTGCCCTGGCTGGGCAGCCGTGGGATGAAGGCTCTCCTCATCTTCTCTCGGTGTCCTGCCATTGCTTTGCTGCCGGCGCTGCCCCTGATCTCTCCCCACATTCCTGCTTCCACCCCTCACTGGGCAGCTTTTAACTTTCTTTTTTATCTTCTCTTTTTAAATCTCCTTTGAACGCTCCAGCCAAACACTGAATTCCTTTGAAGAAGAAGAAAATGTCTCTGTGGGTTGCCCTTTCTCACCGGCTGGAGCTGTGAGAGATCCCAGTGCCCAGCTTGAGAGCCCTGCGGCTCCCCCAGCCCCAGGCACATCCCCAAGGGTGTTCCTGGAGGAGACCAGGACTAGAGGCATCACCAGCCCTCATCTCCCAGACTCTCCAAGCCCTGTCAGGTTGCCCAGAAAAGCCAGGTTGTGCTCCTTCATCACTTGGAGTCTCTGGGATAAATTTTTGTCCCCTGCCTTGCTGAAGGGGAGATTTTGCAACAAAATTTATGTGTAATTATCTTCCCAGGCCCCAAGGCCATGAGGCAGAGGAGGAGCCAGGAGGATGTGTGTGGACTCCCTGCCGTCCCCACCAGTCACGGCATACCCCGAACTGGGACAAGACCTCACAGACAGGGGCAGGGAGGTGATGCCACCAGAGCCCCATCCCAGTGGTGCTGGGGGAGATGGATGTCCTCAAGGCTCTTCATTAAACCTGCTCATTGCTGCATGAGCCCGTGGCCCTGCAGCCCCTTTCCCCCCTCCTCTCATCCCCCTTCCCTGGCTCCCCGCATCCCTCCCCAGGCTTGGCACAGCCAGCCGAGCCGCAGCACAGCACTGCGGACCCCGCTGCTGAATCCCAACCTCCTGCGTGACTGCCAGGCATTTCCAGATAGTCCTATTGATCCTGTGGAGCCTCCAAAACCCCCATCCCTGCTGCTAATTTAGCTGGGACAGCCGCGCCGTCCCTCCTCCCTTTGATCCGCTCCCTCCCGCTCCCTTCAAACAGCCCCCCACTGCCAGGAGAGTTTGTGCTCGGTGCAGAGGTGCTCTTTTTGGAACATATATTTTTAATGGGTATTTCAGACGTGACGCAGGCACGAGGGAGCAATTCTCCCGTGCCCTGGTATTTACATATTTTCCAGCACAGGCAGGGGAAGGTTTCACGGAGGGAGCCCGGCAAACAGGAAGGAAAGGAGCTTTGTGCTTTGTATCGCCAGGGCCCAATTACAGCCTGAAAGGCGAGGAGCCCATCCGGGTATTGCCCTCTCCAGCCAGTCCAGGCTGTAATTACAGTCCTCGCCAGGCTCAGCAGGGTCTGGGAAAAAAATAGATCTCGAGAGCTTCACAAATGATCACTAGCTCGCTCTTCGGGGCGCGGGGATTTTAGGGCACCATCTGCTCGCTCTTCTCTGCCAGCACAGATCCTAAAAACTACTGGGTTTCACCTGGCTCCTGAAAGAGAAGGAGAGCAAGGGAGAGCCCCAAGGCTCCCCGCGGTGCTGGAAGTGAGGGATGGGAGACTGGGACTGGGGAGGCGATGCTGCAGGGATGTGGCTGGTCGTACTGCCAGGGGGCTTAGGGTGGGATGTGAGAGGAGATCCCACAGAGAAAAGGGGGTGGGAGGTGTGGAGGGAAGCTGGGATGAGGTTTCCCACTCCCACTGGGACTGACCTGCCTGCAGACGGACATCACTCCCAGCCTGGGGCATCACTCTGCTGGTGCAAGCCCAGGAGCTGGCAGGAGCCCTGTGAGGGCACCTGTGTTACCAGAGGGACAGCACCCAGCCAGCACGCCCTGGGCAGGCCACACCATGGTTCAGGTCACTTCTGAAGCCCTTACAAGCCATTCAGGCCACTAAATGCCACCCCCGAGCTGCTCGCAGGCTTGGCTGCCCTCGAGGTGGTTCCCACCACGGGGACAGGGGCGGTGGCAGCAGAGGGTGGTGGCATTGCTGCTGGAGGAGCTGTGCTGGGAACCAGGGAGGGCAGAGCGCTGGCTCGCCAGGGAATCAGTCTCTGTGACTGGGGGGACTCCCTTTAAGCTCCAGGCCACGTGCCATTGACCACAGTAAAATCTGATGGCAACAGCATTTTCCACTGTTCCGGGGCAGTTTCTGGGCAATGACTGGGGAAACTAAGCTGCAGAGAGAGTAGGAGAAGGCAACAAGAGCTATATGGAAAACCAGGTGGAAATATATGAGAATTGTGGTGTGAGTCATGGGGCTGCCCTGTGCAGGGCCGGGAGATGGACTCGATAGCCCTTATGGGTCCCTTCCAGCTCAGGATATTCCATGATTCTGTGATATTGTGTATTGTGCTAAGACCAGCAAGCTCTGGTTTTGAGCCAAACCAGCAAATACTGAAGTGATGCAAGTAAGTGAGCCAGGTTTGACCTTCAGGCTCTGCTTAGGACTGAAGAAATGTGCAAGGGGAGGGTCTGTCCCACTCAACTTAACTCCCAGAGAACCACCACGCTGCTCTCAACACATAAATTGTGTTTTCTTTGAGTATCTTTCAGTCTCAAAGTCCTGCCTGGCAATTATACACATTTTCAGGTCTGAATTTGTTGGCCTGTCTCTAGACATATGCTGTATGATATGATATGGAGCATTTGGGCATTGATTTCCGTGCAGCAGCGCCGTCTGCTTCCGAGAGCTCCCGCTGTGGCTCTCTCTGCTCCTTCAGCTCTCTGAAACCTACGGATTAATATTTGGATTTACAGGAGGCTGGCTCTGCATCTCAGCATGGGCAGGGAAGGGGTAAACCCAAATCCAGCAGAGCAGGGAGGGCACCTGGGATGGAGTTTGGGACAGGGTGAGCAGTTCTGTCACCGCAGCAGGGTGAAGGTCACCCACGTCTCCCATGCTTTTTCCCATAATGTTGACCATAAACATCCCAACACCAGTGAGGAGGACCATGACTGTTCCTGCAGCCAGGGAATGGGATGTGGCAAGCTCTATGGGGTGCATTAAACCCAGCCTCGTGCCTTGCTTTCCAAGGCTGTCCACACAATGAACCACCCAGGGCAGTGGGACATGTTTCCTGCTGCCCTCCCCAGCCTTGTCCAGGATTTTTGGGCATGAGTATCATTCAGAGAAATAGTGGGGCAGATCAGAAGCTGATTCTGGTTCCCATCAGTAGGTTCCAGAGTCAAAATCAAGCTGTTATTGTGGCAAAGACTGCCCAAGGAAAAGCGGTTGCAGACAAGGTTGTGCACCCAGACGTGACGGGGTGATGACTGCAGCTCCCAGCACACTCTGGATGTGAGGGCCGGCTCTGCCACTCTCCTCCCTTTCCCTCAGCACAGGACCTGGCTCTCTGCAGGATCCCTCCATGAGGACAGGTTGCAGCAAGGGTCAAGGGCAGATTTCCCTCTTTGGGGTGCACACTGAGGCCCTGGCCAGGGTGAGCACCCTCAGGCACACCCCAAAAGGCTCTGTGAGCAGAATCTGGTCAAATCAATCTACAATTCTTCCTGGAAATGGCTCCTGACATTCCCACTTGGCAGCCAGGCGCTGAGTGGGCTCTGGATCATGAGCAGGGCCACAGCGTGTCCTGGCCAGAGCCCTGCAGTCCCCACTGGCCAGCAGACCACCCTGTCCCACATGCTG
Organism: Eulacestoma nigropectus; assembly: GCA_013397775.1. Classification (NCBI taxonomy): domain Eukaryota; kingdom Metazoa; phylum Chordata; class Aves; order Passeriformes; genus Eulacestoma; species Eulacestoma nigropectus. The sequence continues at coordinate 54,517 of VZTE01000388.1, read as the reverse complement.
TGCCCAGCCCTGGGACCTTCCTGGGCTCGGGGGGGCACCTGGCTGAGAGAGGAAGAGCCATTCCAGAGCTACAGGCACAGAGATCCCCTCCAGCATGGGGCCCAGTCCCTGCAGCAGGGAGGTTCTGAGGGCCAGTTTGGAGGCCAGATTGGAGATGTCCCTTCCTGCACCTTATTTCTTCTTTGGAGAGCTCTTATTGCCACAGGGATAAGAGGAAGGACACCTGGGGCTGCTCCCAGCAGCTGCCAGTGAGGCAGAGGTGGCCAAGCCTGACCCCACCATGTTTCAGCACGAGTGTGGCACCCAGTGAGGTGTCAGCCCCCAGTGACTCCATCCCAGCTCCCAGCCAGAGCCAGCTTTGCCTCCCTGTGCAGGAGGGAGACCCTGGCTGAGCCTGGTGTCCAGCCTGAGGTCTCCCAGCTGCCTTCGCAGCAATGTGTAGGGTGAGGGGCTGAGGTTACCTGGCTCCTTGCTGTGCTCTGCTCCTCCTGGCTTGACCCTGATGGAGCCACGTGTGGTGGTGATGGTTTGTGCATCCCTTCTGATGAGGTCTCGCAGCCCAGGAGACCCTGCAGTCCTCAGGCTGGAGGAAACCAGGGGGTGAGACCAGAGCCTTGCCTCTGACCCTCCCAGGAGTGCCAGCACTGTTGTGTAAGGGCTAAAGGAGGTCCCGAGCCACACAGTGGGAAATGTCACAAGTCTCCACATCAGGACTTCTCCAAGTCTCATCTACCAGGGAGTTCCAGCTGAGTGAGTCCTGCACCAGGTCTCTGTACCACTGAAACCCCTTCCCAGCCCCAAACACCACGAGTGGCACCGTGTCTGCTGCCTCACCCCACCAGCCTGTGCTCGGGGCCACAGGAGGATGAAGTCCCCCCTTGAGCCCACCGTGCTGCCGAGCCCTGGCCCCCACCTCCTGCACACCACTGCCCCTAAAAAGCCAAAGCCACATGCCTTGCTCCCAGCTGCTGGAGAACAGCCAGGAACCACTTCCAGACTGCGTCACCATATTCACGGCCTCTCTTGGGCTATATTTAGTTTTGTGACTGCAGGTTTTTCTGGACGTCGAGTTGCTAAAGAACTGGCACTCCCCACTCAAAGCAGCGCGCATCCCGAAGGGGAGCTGAGCTGGGAGGGGGGAGCTGAGCAGGAAGGGGGGAGCTGAGCTGGGAGTGGGGAGCTGCACAAGCTGAAGGAACCCTGAGCATCCCCCAGGTGAGGTTTGCCTTGCTGACAGGAACAACCAGCACTCCGCAATTTTAGCCCTCTCCGTCTCCTCTGCAGGGAAGCGCATGTGGAGCTGGGGAGCTTGTGCAGAGCCAATTTCGTTTGGCCACAGCCAGCAGATCTGGGGAGGATGTGAACCTCAGAGCCAAAAGCTGCCTCGCATAGAGGTCACAGAAAACACGGAGGGAGGAACCGTGGCAGTGCTGCACACCAGCACGGCCTTCCCAGCCACTGTGGTCTGCAGGTTTTTTACGAGTCTGAGCTCAGAGGCACTGACTCAACCACTGCAGCCTCCCTCTGGTCCCCCGAGGCCCCGAGTGCTCCAGACTGGCCTGCAGCACCGCAGGGGATGGCAGGAGTGCATCTCTGGGCATCCCGCTGGGTCCCTTTGGCTCGGGCACAGCTGGGCAGCTGCCAGACCTTGTGATTCTCCTCCTGCTTCACTCTGGTACCTGGGACAATCCTGGGATGGGACACGAGCCCAGGAGATGCCGTGGATGGGGTATGGGCTCTATCGAATCCGATGTCCTAGCGCAGAAGAGGGGGAGCTCCGAGCAACCTGCTCTATGTCCCTGCCCAGGGCCGGGGGTTGGAATGAGAAGAGCTTTAAGGTCCCTTCCAACCAGAACCATTCTAGGATTTTATTATATGATTCTATGAAGCCAGTGCACGGTGATCCATGGCCTTAGACATGGTTCAGCCACCTACTTCCAGCCTTCAGGAACCCAAAAACTGCTTTGGAGTTCATTGTGTGAGGAGGTGGAGCACTCCTGGAATGTTGTCCTTCCTATGAGCCCACCCATGTTGACCTCAACATAGAGTGGCAGAATTTTCCAGGTCAGAGGGGACCTCAGGAGGTCTCTAGTTCGGCCTTCTGCTCAAAGCAAGGTCAACTGCAAGACCTTATTGTCCAGGTGGGCTTGAAAACCTCAGAGGATGGAGACAGTACAGCTTTCCTGGGCAAGCTGCTGATGCTTGGCTGCCTTCATGGAAAAAAGTGTGTCTTTATCACCAGTCTGAGCTTCTCTTAACTCACCTTATACCTGTTGTCTCTCTTCCTCTCACCACGCACTGCTCTGAAGTCTGGCTGTCTTCTCGAACACCTCCTCATAGGTACTGCACGGCTGCTTTAGATCCCTCTGAATCCTTCCCTTCTCAAGGATAAATCTGCCACTGCTGTTCTCATCATCTTGGAAAGGGGAGGAACTACCTTCAGAAAGAAAAGAGAAAAAAAAAACCACAAAAAAAAGGAAAAAATAAGATTTAAAAAAAAAGAAAGGTAACTACCTCCAATTCTTGCGACCCTCTTCACTCCAATCCCACTAAAGTGAAGGGATTGATGGGAAGAAGATCCCATCCCATCATACTCTGAGCTGCTTTAAGAATCAGGAACAATAAATCAACTGACTTCAGTCCAAGATGTTCCCATCTCTTTGCTGACACCAGATAACACAGGGCTGTGAATATTCCCAGCCTGGAATACCTCTGAAGAAAAAGAAGCCACTGTCTGCAAGGCAGGGAAGCAGAGATACTTAATAGGTAAAACAAGGGAAAAGGAGGGTCCAGAGGTCTCAGGTAAATCCATTAATCCCACCGTGCCTTCATTTTCCCTGCTTTTCCTGAGGAACCGGTGGCTGAATGCACAAAGTATCTGCACGGAGAAGCAATTGCTGCCTGATCAGCCTCTTGTCCTGGCTGAATCTTCTGCCCTGTGCTGATTTCACAGTCCCTCAGCATGAGCCAAACCCAAAAATCAGTGCTCACATTGCCAAGGTGAGCTCTCCAGAAGGTGAGCTGTATCTTTTTCCAGGTTGACGACAAGATTAACAGGGGCTGGAGGCACAGGATTTAGCTCCATCCATCAGAAGCAGACCTGGGTATCACCAACATCAACCACCATCAACCATTTCCCTCTGCCTCCAACAGCGTCCCTTCGATGTCTCCTCAACCAGCACGGACCGAGGCCAGCCCTGGTCACAGAGACAGCAGTTCCAGACGTGGCAGCTGAGGACAGGTAGGCTGGAGACTGGACATGAGCAGGGACGTAGAAGGTGTGATGGAAACAGGTGGCTGAGAGCAGTGTGGAGGGCAGGGGGTGTGAGGAGGAACAGGACATAACCAGAGGTGACCACGCAAGAGTGACCATGAGCTTTGGGTCTGCTGGAGAGGACAAACTCCCATGACAGAAGGCGATTGGGAGCTGGCATAAAGGTGAGAGCAATCCAGGAAGCCTTTGGAAGCCACCAGCAAGACTTAAAGAGGGTCAGGAGATTGTAGGTCTCATCTCGAGCTACTCATTAGCCACAAGGACTCTGGCCTTTCAACCAGACTAATTACTGATTGCTCAAAGGATAACACTTCCCACAGCTGCTAAACTTGCTGACACTGGGCCCTGGATGTCTTCTATTCTGGGAAGGGGGAGTGGAGTCTCCTAGTGTGAACTTGTGGAGCTGGGCAAAGCCACACTGGAGCAGAGATAAAGTCAAGGACAGCTGCAGCTGCTTGGCAATCGTTCAAAATGAGCCACGAGTCACTGACTTGGCTATTCTGGGACGAGCTGAAGAGCCAGAGCTGGAGAGAACGAATTCATAGCCTGCTCACACAGCAATGGACTGCAGCAAGCCCGGACCTGAGAAACGCCCAGGCACTCTTGTCAGGGACCTGATGGGAGACTGCAAAGCTCTGTCCCTGGTCACCAGCGAGGAGCCACGGCTGCAGATCTGCCTTGGGATTGATCTACCAGACCTCCCAGGTCTCCAGCAGGGGAGAGCCACACAGGCTCCCTGAAAGTCGCAGAGGGAAATTGCTGCTTCGAGGACTTTTCAACCCTTCAAGTTGCCTGAAATTGGGTCAAAGCCTTTGCCCAGGGCTGCCATGCCTGAGTACAACTGCTGCTGAAGCTTCTAGAGAACCTAGCAGAGGTTTTCCAAGTCAGAATTTACTGGGGATGGGCTGGATGAAGCCTGTGATATTCCCCGAATCTGCAACCAGTGACCAGAGTAATCCTCTCAAATCTTTGCCTAAGGCTGGCACCTGGATTGTTTATGTGCTGTATTTCCCAGCTTTTGAGTGGGAGCACTGGGGTGGGAGGCTCTGATGTGCCCCAGCAAGGATCTGTTCCCTGCCTCCAGTACTGGGACTGACCTGACCCCTCCAGACACCCCAGTGCAGGTCACCTCCAGAGCTGCAAGGCTCAGATAGACAATTAAGCTCGTTGGGAGCTCACCCAAAGGACACCAGGCGTTTTGAGGTCACTCGCTGCATATGCTGGAAAGCAGATATGATCTCATTAGGCAAATATTTATGATCAATATTGGCCACTCTCTGGCAATGAACAACATCACTTGGAGCAAGAAGCTCTCCAGGGATGGATGTGGGTTAGCAGAAGAGCCTGGGCTGAGCGTGAACCTCTGCTCACCTGGCTTGAAAACACCTACATTTATCCTAAATATTTCTTTCACGATTCACCAGGAGATTAATTAGCTGCTTGCAAACCCCAGACATTAATTATTGATTATGCAAAAGATTTTGTTCATCACAGTTGCTGAGCTTGTCAGTGCTGTGGGACAGGATGGCTGAGGACATCAGGATGGAGGGGAAGTCTGGATGAGCCCTGGAGAGTGAGTGGATTTGCCACGCGTTTCCCATGGTGGGGCCTCTCCGCAAGGTAGAACGGCTCCAAAACAGGAGCCAAGCGTGGCAGCGAGAGCCCGACTCAAACACAGCTGCCCTGAGGGGCGGGGAACTGAGGCAGAGGACAGCGTGACCCGTTCAGGAAGCAGACCCAGGACCCCCTGCACCCTGGGGCGCCTGAGCTGACGCTTGGTGCTGCTGAGGGGAGATATCCACCATCGCCTCCCCCTCGCACGGACACGCCGGCTCCACCGGCACAGCCCGGGTGCCAGCAGGCCCCTCCTCGCCCCGGTTCCCCGGGCAGAACGAGCCGCAGCCGCGGCGCGACGCGGCGAGCGCGGGTGGCAGTGATAAACCTCCTGCAACGCCCGGCAATTAATCTTGCGGAGCGGTGAGTCAGAGTCACCCGGAGCTTCCTCCCCTCACCCAGAGCCAGCCACCGCCGTCTCCAGAAGCTCTCAGCTCCAGGGACCTGCAGATGCCACTTGGTTGGGGAGAGGGAATTTTTTTTGTGCCGTGCCATCACTGAGAGGTGCTGGATCCCCCCTCCGGACCTCTCCGCTGCACCCGAGGGAAACAAGATCCACTGATACCCACATGTGCCCGCCTGTCTCTGCAGAGGAGTGGGATGCTTTATTCCCAGCTTCTCTGGCCATCGGGAAGGCGAGAGGGAGATGCCATCCTCATGATAAAGCCCGTATAAAAAAGGTGTCAAAAGCCAGAGGGGTGGAGGAGGCGGGAAGGACTTAAATAAAGCCCCCAGGAAGGAATGGGTATATTTAACTCCCACCGAGAAAATGCCCCCTCACATTTTCCCCCTGTCCCCACCCCCAAAATCTGCGCTGCTCCCCAAACTTTCCCAAGCTTTCCCGGGGAAAAGCCTCTTCCCGCCTTGCCCTAGGCATGAATGCAGTTTGCAGTTTTAACAGCAGATGTCTCTCCTATTATGATTTATAAAAATGCTTAAAATAAATAATGCAAACATATTTACAGGAATGAATTCCTGCTCCTGAGCGCGTTTGTCACTCGGAGGCTCCCGAGCAGGAGCGCCTCGCCGCCTGAGTGCCTCCCGCACAGCCTCCCCGCTGCCCCCCCGCCGCCCCCTCCCGCCGGCGCTGCCGCGGCTGCCAGCA
>VZTE01000388.1:29153-43099 GCA_013397775.1 Eulacestoma nigropectus | reverse complement strand
GAGAGGAGAGGAGAGGAGAGACCTTGCCCTGATCCAGGAACAGCCTGGTTTGTTTTGCTGCTGGTTTCTGAGTGGTTTCACTTATCTCTTTCCTCCTCCACTACCTGAGGTTTCAAATGCTCTGGGGAGATGTCTCCATTAACCACAGTTTTCTTTGGCAGTTATATTTCATTATAGTCTCTCTTCCCGCTAATCTTTCCCAGCTTTTGTTGTTGTTATTTTTATTATGGTGATTTTCACAAACCCTTTGTTTCCAGCTATACTTAACCTGGCCGTGTCCCTTTAAATACCACAGCCTGGGCAGAATAGGGGATCAGTCCTTTGACAGGAGCTAAAGTCCTGTTTGATCTGGATTAGATGCTGATTTTGCTTACCAGACTAAAGACCGAGGGGGACCACGCAGTGCCTGTGTTTGCACAAACCTGCCTGGTCGCATTCCTCTTCCTGCCCGTGTCCAGCCGAAGGGGTGAGCGCGGGGCTGTGCACACAGCTTGAAATCCAAGCGGATAAGCGGTCACTTTGGCTGGAGACGTAAGAAAAGGGAGGTGTGGGGACGGAGGCGGCAGCTCTGCACTGTGCTGGAGAGGTGGCCCGGGGTGCAGAGTGTCCCCGGGGCAGGAGCAGGCCAGCACCCGACATTGGGGTGCCTGTGGGCACCCCGCAGCCCTTGGCACTGCTCACTCTGGAGGCCCAGCTCTGACCTGCTGTCCATCTTGCTTCTTGGGGCTTAAATGTGGGTCCCTGATGGCCCAGCTCACGGGGGGACTGGTAGGATGTGGGAGCACCGAGACCTCCACCGTTCCCCCCGCCCAACAGACTGTGCTTTCTCCAAGGACTCCCATCTCTGCCGTGTCCCTTTCCCACCCCCATTTCCTGCCTCTTCTCCTGCCCTTTTCTCTTGTTCCTCTGCCTAAAGGAAAAGTGTTCTTTCTCTCCCTGTGCACTCCCCATCCCCTCATGTCTTGCCCTGCCCTGGCCCCTTCCCCCAGATCGGCCCCAAGCTCCCAGGAGTGGCTCTGCCTCCTCGGCTGCCCTGCAGCATCACCCCCTGCCACACTCCTGCTTCATCTGGAAGGCACCATGGCCAAACCCTGCTCCAGCAGAGGTGACGGGGCCACCAGCCAGCTCAGGGGCTCCATGGGCTGGAGCTGGGGGGGCAGGGACCCCCCCATCACACACACACACTTGCAGCAAAGCCAATTTATACCTCCCCCTGCGGCTGTCTCAGTGGAGAAATGTCAGGACTCACGGCAAGGCAGCGAACCGTGCTGCTGGTGGGAGCCCTCCTGGCCTGGCAGAGAGGCAGGAGCTGGGGCTCAGTGCGAGCCCAGGGCCTGCACCCCATCCCTCACTGCAGGGAGAGGGGAGCACACAAGTGGGATCTGCCCCAGGGTGGTTTCACGCCACCTGCTCCAGGTTAAAAGCACCAGAAAAAACCTGGAGTGAAGAGAAGGGCATCTCTTGCTCAGGGAGTCAGAGTCTTGCTGGGACAGCATCTCCCACCTGGCTGGTGCCCAGGTCACCTGGCAGTAGGAGACTTGTGTCCACGATGGCAAGGTGGAAGGATGCCAGTGGCAGTGATGCCAGCAGCACAGGAGCACCCAGAGCGTGACAGGGCTGGGAGGTGCTGAGCTGTGCCAAGCACTCCTGCTCACCGCTGAGGTCCAGCTCTGCCAGAGAGAGGTGCAGGACCTGCAAGGTCTTCAGGGGCATCAGTCTCCCACCTAGAGCACTCCCAGAGCTGGAAAACGAACTCTGCTGGAGGTGGGGAGGGTCATGGCCGTGCCACTGCTGGAGGTATCGCTGCCCACGGCAGATGGAGCTTTACAAAGGACAGGGCCAGCACGTGAGGTAAAATGCAGGAATGAACGACTCTAAAGGCCAAGCGGGATGCACCGATGGAGGCGTCGGCCCTTGGCTCCCGGGGACAGGCTTGGCTGACTCTGCTGCAGTCCCAGCCTGCAAGGACAGAAGGCAGGTGGGCACTGGCATCAACCCCCTGCCCACTCCCAAGCTCCCCAAGGCAAGAGACACCTCAGTGGCAAGGGCAGGTGAGGACGTGGAGAAACCCAGCGTTGCCCAGGGCTCTGCCAGGGGAAAATGTTGCCGTGATCTGGCACGCGCAGGGATGAGAGGGGAAGGTTGTCCTGCTGCCGTCTTCTCGTCCACAGGGAATCCTCATGGCAGGAGGTGGCCTCGTGGAACACCCTCGTCACCATTCCTCTTCAACCAGAAGTAAGAGAACAGGCAAAGCCAGAAAGCAGGTGGGACCAGATGGACCATCTTAGTGATTTGGGAGGTCTCACCCATGCTTGCCCTGTTCCTGCACCCTTCCTGGGTTTAGTGTAACCTGCTCTAATCACTCCTTGGCTCATGGGTTTGCCAACAAGACACAGACCAGCAGCTCCCCCATCCCTGGCAGGCCTGCCCCAGGCTTGCTTGGGCTCAGGGAGAGGGCCTGCAGAAGAAGTCAGCCCAGGTGGCTCAGAGGCAAGGCAGGAGAGGGCAAGGTATCCTTCCTTCCCCATGGGCAGCTCATCCTCCAGCTCTGATCAGAGGTGCAAGGGAGGTGCAGGACTGGCTGAGGGGACAAGGACAGGGCAGCCTGGTCCCGTGTCCCCACTACCCGTGGTACCATCTGGACACCTCCACCAGCACCGCATCCACTCACAGCATTTTGGCGAGGGGAGACACAACTCCCCAGTCTGATGCTTCACCAGGGCTGTCAGCACCAGTGGCTGGCCAAAAGCGAGGCAGGCTGCAGGCTGCAAAGCCCCAGCTCGGGCTGGTGGTACCTGTCACCTCTGCTAAGCCCCTGCTCAGCCGCTGTCGTCCGCCCATCGTCACCCAAGGGCTGCAGGCTCAGCCGCTGCCTCCCCTGCCCGATAACACCGCGTCTTGCACTGAGTAGCCTCCTTCTGCTGTCACAGGCCGACCTATTTCTCACAAATCCTGACTGCTCTGGCCTTAAAACATCTTGACGCAGTGCTGAAACCGGCCTTGGCACAGCAGCCAGCCCCCGATTAAGCGGGAGTTGCCGTGGCTTGGCGTGGGCTTTGCAGCGAGCAGCCGCTGGCTGGGAGAGCAGCACGGATCGGGGAGCGCCGCCGTGCTCATCAGGAATAATCAGGCATTGATCGCCATCAAAAAGAGGAATACCATGGCTCCACCAGGCTAAATGATCCTTGCTGCCCGCAGCTGTGGGGTGCTGGGTGTTGCGTTGTCTGCTGGCGCTGAAGGAGCTGGGCGTGGAAGAGGTGTCCTCCTTCATGCAAGCACAGCCAGCACACCCCAAGCAGTCATCCACTCTGTGGGGGGCAGGGGGGGGACCTGAGACCCCAAACCAAGACAGCTTCTCCATGGAGGCAGCACCGTGGAGCTGCAGGCAGGATGCCAGGTCTGGTGGTGCTCTGGTTCCCAGGGCAGGAGGACCTCAGGCAGTTTCTGTGCAGAAGCCACCCTGTGATGGCTGCAGCGACACCCGCAGCCTCCTGCAGAGCCGCAGCAGGGCGGCCAGCCAGGGCCCTCGGCCAGCTGGAGCCACAGCTTTGCCTTGCTGGGGACCCAGCTCATCCCAGGGTGGGCTGGAGGGATGCAGGAATGGGGGTGAGCTTCCACCTGGGGAGTCCTTTCCAAGGATGCTGCTGGGTAAACGTCATCCTGCCCCAGCTCAGGCATGGGGAGATCTCAGTGTGTGGTGGTAGGTCAGGAATTCTGGAATTCCCAGAGGTGAAGTGATGTGCATGTCAAGGCTTTATCATGGACAAAGGATCTCCCATGGCTCCTCTTCCCTGAGAAAAGTCCTTTTCAGTCTTGCTCTGGTGCAGAGTCAACACAGCATCCCACAGACCTTGTGGGACCCTCCTCCCCTGTCCCACACTTCAGCATGGGATGTTTGTGGGGAAGAAGCCAACAAAGAGCTCATTCCCAGTGGAGAATGTGCAAAGAGACGAGGCATCCTTAGCCCGAATTCCAAAACTCCACAACCTTTTGGAAGAACTTCAGCCAAGGCTGGAAATCGGCCTGGAAAGCTGCCGTGGTGTGACACAGGGAAGGTCACCTGGCCAGCTGCGGGGAGCAGAACTTGGGAGGCTTATTTGGATTAATGGTCCCAACCGAGCTGTCCTAGCAGCCCCAGGCTCCAGCCTGAGCCAAGCCAGGTGTGTGACAGTGAGCATCCCCCACAGCTGCCCATGCCTGGGGACCCCCGGGAGACCCGCATCGGTCCCATCTGGCTGCTGTGGAGCTGCCAAAACCCCAACCAAGCCGGTGTCAGCTCAGCCCAGGACACGCTGGGCAGCACCCATCGACGGCCCAGCCATGCCAGAGATGCTGGATGGCTCTAACGCCTGGCACCGGGGCTGGCTTGTCCCCACAGCCCCCTGGGCTGTGATGTGTCCCTACCAAGGAAACCTGAGCAGACCCCACCATCCCCACCTTCCCTTGGAGTGGTGGGCGTGAACTGGGTCCCCTCCCAGCAACCAGGATTCGGTGCTCATGGAGGTTCCCACCCCACCACCAAGGTCCTCGCAGCCGCCCCTGCCGAGCCCCGTCCCCTCGCTGTCCCGGCCGGCCCGGCAGTGGGAGCAGGCTGCCGGCCGGGAGGTCACGCCTGGCCGGCGGCGCTCGCGGCCAACCCGCCATCCGGCTCAGCTGAAGCACATTTTGTTCGGCGCTTCCTGCATCCTGCCCCATCCCCACGCTGGGGGGGCAGGTCAGCCCGGGGTCAGCCTGCTAATTGCGGCCCGGGGGACGGCGGGACGGAGCGGCCACCAGCCCACCGCGCCAGGCCGAGAGCCAGCGCAGGGGACGCGGAACGGTGACACCCTGCAGCCGAGCCCGGCACCCCGCCATGTGCTGGGGTGTCCCTGCGACAGGGAAGGACGTGTCTCTGGCACCACTGTGGAGGTTCCATCTCCTGCTGCAGCTCACCCCAGAATCCATCCTCTCCAAGCCAGGCCGCTCCGCATGGAAAACACCGCTGGCATCGCCGCTGGACCGGCCCCGCACCAGGGTCTGGCCTCACCTGGCATGGCTTGCTGGCACCTTCCCACGCCACCGAGGCCAAGCGGGGACGGGGACACGGCTGTGGCCCCTGTGGCAGCACGCCCTAGGGCCACAGGCAGGTTTGGTTGCCCTTCTGCTAACTCTGTTTAATGAGGATATTAATTAAGAGAGACTCGAGGCCAGCCCTTGTGGTAGTGCCCAGGGTTGTCCCTCAGCGCCGTGCGGAGCTCGTTATCATCATCCCTTGCGCCCTGCGTCACCTGGCTGCCAGCGGGCACCCAAGGGACAGCAGCCCTGGGTGCCACTTCCCCAGCAGCAGCTGTGGGGACAGCCCAGCACCGGGGCTGTGCCTGACCAAGGGTGAGCGTGGAGGAGGGGATGGGTTCACCCTCGGGGGATGCCTGAGGTCCTGCTCGTTAGGCAAGGCTCCAGGCCAGCACAGGGCCATCCTCACACACACCTGGGAGGCAGGGATGCAGCCCAGCAGGGGGGTGAGCTGGAAGTGGGGTGGAGGGCACCCAGCACCCCATATCCCCCCTCCCCAGCACCCCATCCCACTCACAGGCAGGGTTTGAATCGACATCTGATTCTTTTCTCCCAAACCTGTTTTCCTGCACGGGGAAGCCCCTGCTCTCTTTGTTCCCTGCTGATGTCTGTGTCCTCCCTGGCAGCTCCACATGCCTGCTATCTCTCTCCTCCCCTGCCAGTGCCCATCTCCCCTGCTAACGCCCATGGTCGCTGCCAGTGCCCTGCCAGCGTGGCACAGCGGGGTTTGCTGTGCCATGATGGCATTTCCCCAAGCACCGCTCTGTGCCAACAGCCCCAAGCACAGCCTTGTTGTGGGTGACACAGCCAGACCAGGGTGACATTCCCAGCAGTCCCCAGCCCCAGCTGTGGGTGGGATGAAGCAGCACCCCCCCTTGCAGCTCCCCGGGGGATCAGGGCTGGGGAGGGGGCTCTGTGTGCTGCTCCCCAGGACACTCTCCCAGCACGGGGTAGGGTCTGGCTCCCTCCGGGTGCCAGGACAGTGCCTTCACACAGCCCCAACCCTTAGCCACAGCCATAAGGAAACCAGCCGGGCTCCTTTTTCCCATCACACCCCCCACCACATTCCTGCTAAGTGATTTCGGCTGTGCGAGCAACACGGATTGGGAACCAGCTCCCAGCAGCCCCTTGCCAGTGCCACCCTGGTCGGAGCAGAGCCGGGCATGCCACGCACCAGAGCCCTGCTGGGGCACGACCGGGGTCTGTCTGTCCCTGCAGGCTTTGAGCTGTGTCCCTCGCCACGCTGGCCCAGCTCCATTGCTGTCACCATGTGCTGCAGTCGTTCCCACACACAGCCCTGGGCTCAGGCACTGGTGTGACCGGCGTGCCTGGGTCTGCACTCCAAACCACCCGGAGCTGCAGGGGCAGCCGGGGGAATCCTGCTGGAGAGGGCATTTGGGGCAGCTTTCCCCAAGGACGTTCTGCTCCAGCCCAGCAGGTCGCTGCCGGGAAGGGACAGAGCCCACGCACCGCCGTCACCCCCCTCCTCCGGGTGCACATCTGGCCAACAGATGCTGGCCCAAATGCTGGCTGGAGCCGAGGACAAAGGCTCTCGCTACCTCCTCCCGGCAAGGCAGAGCCAGCACCGCTGGGTCCAGCCGGATCTACCTCTTGCCAGGCTGGGATGACCTGGAGAACCTCCAGGGGACTGGTAGGAGGTTCCCAGCCCACCTGCCTGGCATGATTCCTAGCACAGCACCCCCAGCACTGGAAGCAACCTGATGGCTTGTCCATGGCTCAGCCCATCCAACACCCCCCCATCCCATCCTGCTGATCCAGTACCAACACAAGGCCAGGCTGGAAAGCCATCCGGAACCCACTCACCTTTGGGAGCTCATTTTAGACTTGTCCCAAACACACGAGCCTCACCGTGGTTCTCCATGGCACATTAATATTATGTCACCAAAACAAATGGTGTTGGCACTGCCGGGTAAAACTCCAGGCAGGTCAAGCCGGGAAATATCCCCAGGAGGAGCCGAGGCTGGCTCAGCCCAGCCACTGCCAGGATTAACCGTGGGGATTTAGCAGCCGGGGCGACTCCAGCTCAGCTCTTCACACCGTCCCACCACGCTCCGGCATCGTCACTGGCGAGGTCCCCCGCAGCCAGCAGGACCACGGCACGTGGGCCACCACCGCTGCTGGGGGGTCTGGAGGGCTGGACAGAGGGGTGGGAGAGAAATAACCAAGCTGGAAATCATGACACAAAACATGCATTCATTTTATTCACAAAAACAGCCTGGATCGCTAAAACATTACAAACAGCATTTCAATTTAATGATGGAGAGAGAGCTGGAGAGACGGGGGGTGAACAGAAGAGAAATATCACTTTGCGTAACTGCTTCAGCACAGGTCCTGCAATATTTGTTTTATTTTGATTTTAACTTCTGTAAGTTTACAAAAATTACTTCTAGGAGTAAACCGTTGCAATTAGGAGGATTTTCTGTACGCAGCGTTTCTTGTTCTATATTAATAAACTAACAACGACTTCTTTTTTTTTGCCTTTTTTTTACTCTTTTTTTTCCTTTTTTTGAATTCCGCCAGTTGTGTAGCAATTGTTTTCTTCCACCTTTTATACCGACCCTCTTGTGGGTTAAACTTCCAGAGGTGAATGGCGAGGAGAAGGGATACTACATCGCTTTAAACATATTCTCATTTATAAACATGAAGTTGAGGCATTCTAGAAACTATCCACTCTATTGTATGATGGGAAAGAATCAAATAAAAAGTATAAATGAGGGTGCAATTAAACAACTGTGCTAAATTACAGTAGTGCTTATTAGTAACTAGATTTTAAAAGGTTACTGTAAATTTACATTCCCTACACAAGTACTGCATCTTTCACACATAAACAACATCAACACCAAAACACAGAAAGAAACTGATTGTCCATACTCTGTCTATTAAGTCTTGGTACTTTACAGATCCATTGTTTTTTTCTTTTAATTATTTTTTTGTTTTTTATTTGAAAAGCAGTTAAATGTCTGACTAGGACTCGAAGATGTTAAAACGAACGCAAAAAAAAAAAAAAAGAAGAAAAAAATTATAAAAACAGGAATGAGATTTGCGAGAAAATATTTTTGGTTCTAAAGAGACACAGGTGCATCCATTCATTTCAGCCAAAAATCCCTTGCCTGAGACAACACAAGCAAGCAGTGACATTGCACTTGGATGACAGAGCTTTGGGATTCCCGTTCCTACTGGAACCATCTGAACGCGGCTCCTGTAGGAAGCATCACCTTCTGGAAAGGAAGAGAGACAGGGAGGGGGACAGAAGAAGAAGGGACAAGGCGTTAGGTCGGGTCCGGCACAGGTGTGCAGCACCAGGGCTGGGCACCCACCCCTCGCCCCCCACCCTGGCACCCCGGTCCCCAGCCTTGGGACGGATCCAGCCCAGGCTCAGCACCCTTGGATGCAGCTGTACATCCCAAGACTTCCAACACACGATGCCAGCAGGAGGGAGACCGGGGTCCTCCTGCTGCCAGCCCCCCTCCCTGGCCGGGCACCAGCACAGCAGCTCGGCCATTGTTCCCACATCCCCGCGTCCCCGTCGCCCCACGTCCCCGTGCTGCAGCTGGCACAGTGGCACAGCCCCCAACTTCCCCTCTGGCCAGCGGTGAGCACAATGGCCGGGCCGTGGGCAGGTGGCATGGCCTGGCACAGCCCGGCACAGCCCCCTCACTGCCAGCCCCCACAGTCCCTGCCATGGACGGACAGACGGACACCCAGAGGACAGGGCCCCAGCCACCACACGGGTTTAGGAGTGCATTTGGATGGAAACGCGGGGCAGGGAGGGAGCTGGACAGGCTTGGGGACATCAGAGCAGGAGCTGCTCAGGACATGGGGAACATCACCCTCAGCCTCAAGGAACAACCTTGACCCCAACAGAGCAACCCTGGGCACCACCAGGCAGCTCTCAGCGCCTCACAGGGAAGAGGCATGAGTCCCACCAGGCTCAACCCCACGGCCAGCAAAGGGCCCAACAACAAACAAGATCTCTTTGAAGCCACCTCCAGGAAAGATGGTGTGAGGCCCCAGTAGCACTGTGGTCCTCTGGAAGGAGAACCAGGGACATTTCCCAGCTGGATGAGGTGGAAAGCCTGTGCAACGTTCATGAGAGCACGGGTGGAATATGCAAGGACCACAACGTCTGTCAATGCCAACAGCCCCCAAGCAAGGCCGAGCTGTGCCAGCCAGACACACGATCACCACAGGATCACCACACGACCACCTCAGAGGACCCTTCAGGTCCCACATCTCCAAACAAGCAAGGGACAGCAATAGGAAAGAGGCCACAGGCTGCAGTGACAGGCGTGGGCCAGCAGCCTGGCTGCCATGGGACAAGGGGGGGCACAATACTGAGCCCATGTGCAGGCCTGGACACCTCATGTAGCATCCTAGGAGTCAAACCGGACACATTCCAGCCCCTCACTCCACGCAGGAGTCAGCCAGATCTCACTGGGTCCTACTCTTGGATCAAGACACCCACCAAGCCTCAATGAAAAACCAGGGCAGCATCACCCCCATGCCCGCAGGAGGATGTTCCCTTCCATAGGCACAACCCAAACATGGGGCTTGGGCAAGGGGAGGGGGGCGAAGGGCCGGAATGAGCAAGAGCTGGTGGTGCCCACCAGGCTGCTGACAGATCTCATCCGCTCCTGCTCCCGGCCCATGTCGGGGAGCAAACTGAGCTGGGGCGGTCACAAGCTGCAGGCATCACCCCTTCCCCAAGGTGTCTGTGACACGTAATCAGGCATCTGGGAAGGCACAAGTGCCTGTGCCCAGCCATGCACAGGCCTGGGGCACACCACACTGACCACACTGGATCCCACTCAAGGCACTGAATGCAGAACAGGCAGGGCAGAGCAAGGTGGACTCTCCAGCAAAAGCCACCTACCCAGATCCATCATCCCAGGGGAGAACGAGGGGAGAGGGGGCTCCTCATGGGTCTGGAAGGAGACGTCTGACAAATACCTCTGCTCCCTTATTATTCAAGGAAGATGGGCAGCCAGCTCTAATGTGGATGCTCAGGAGAGATCCCCCTCATCCCCACAGTCACAGACTCACAGAATGGTTTAGAGGAGACCTTAAAGATCATCTCGTTCCATCCCCTGCCGTGAGCAGGGACACTTTCCACTATCCCAGTTTGCTCCAAGCCCTGTCCAACCTGGACTTGGACACTTCCAGGGATGGGGCAGCCACAGCTTCTCTGGGCAACCTGTGCCAGGGCCTCAACACCCTCATCATAAACATTTCTACCTTAAGTCCAACCTAAATCTCTTCTCTTTCAGTTTAAAGCACTCACCCCTTGTCCTCCATGGCAAGGGTCTCACCGTGAGGCTGACGTGAGGGTGACAGTGACCCTCACCAGCACTACCTGGGGAAACAAGGCTCTTTGACACAGCTTCTCTGGATAGAGAACAGCTCTGATGAGTCAAATCCCAACTATTCATGGCCTTCATGTCACCTACAGCTCTGCAGACAAGCCCAGGGTGACCTGTGCAGGGCTGGCCAGCAGCCCCCACGGCATCGGCTGGGGCTGCTGGGGCTGGCAGAGCCCAGAGGAGCCTGGTCAGTGCAGGGACGTGCTGCTGCCTGCTCCCAACACCCGACCTCGCCAGTCTTAGAGCCCCAGGCAGCCCCACCACAGCGGGACACCAGCAGCGACCGGTTCTTCGGGCTCTGTAGATGTGCAGATAAAGCTTAACGGCGGCTGAGGGATTTAGCCCGTTTTTTTATGCCGTCATAAAGGTTTAATTCTATTTTTTTTTTACTGCGTGATTTTAGATCAACGTTTAATCATAGCTGCGGCCCCTGTCTGGGCTCTCCGAGGACGTTCCTCTGGATGCACAGGGGTGGCAGGACAGAGTCACTGTGCTTCTCCCGGGCAATGGCGCTGCCCCCCACAGACAGGGACGATGCTTCACAAAGCCTTGTGAATGTCTCCCCATATGAAGGGCCACTGAATGGCCCCTTCTGTGCCAGTATCAAGTACAGCGGTGTGATGGCACCCCACCAGGACCAGCAGTGCCCAGAACTCTGCACCCTCTGCTGGCCCTCTCCAGACAGGTCTCCAGCACAGCACAGGCGCTGGTGGTTGCCCTACAGATGGCCCAGTGTATGCCCAAGGCTGGCTGACACAGGGTTAGCTTTAACAACCCAGCTTTGACCCAGGTGACCTGGGACATCAGTCGGGGTCATGGTGTCCCTGTCCCAGCCACAGTCTTGTACAACCCTACCAAGGTCAACACCCGGCACAAGTGGATGGTCTGAGAGAGGGGAGGGTTTGTCATGAAAAGGGGATGGTGGTGCCCTGGAGTGACCCACACCTGCCCAGGCGTCCATCCCACCAGCACGGTGGCATCTCTCCTGGGCCTCAACACACCTATGGGCATGCCCAGGGGGGATGGGGACTCATCTCTGGTGGGGCCCAACTCTACCAGATGCAGAACCCTATTTCAGGGGCCCCAATTTCCCAGCCAGTCGTGAGATGGAGAAACTCGTCACAGGGGTGACCGTTCCATGGGCTCCTGGTGCTATTTATCACCCCCAGACCCAGCACTGGGAGAAGGGAGCGACTCCTCCAGCTGCTGCGCGATCCGAGTCTATTGACCCGCTTTAGGACTCTTTGGAAGAAATGAACTTTTTTTTTTTCCCTTTCTCCCTTTTTCCAGATCACTGACTCAGCAAATTAGAACAAGAATATAATTTAGCAATACAGCGGTTTTTGAAAGACACAGTCCCCCTCTCCTCATCCCCACCGCCCAAATAGATTTTCTTCCCCCTTTCAGTATTCATTCAGAGCTGATGCTAATTGAAAAACGTAGAACGTGGCTAAGGGAGCGGCGGGCTTTGGTTGCATTGGGACCACCAGAGGATGGGCCAAGCCCTCGTGCTGGGATGCATGATCCAGCTGATGTCCAGGTGACTTTTAGCCTCTGCTGTCTCTCCATGGGGATGTGCTCCCCAGAAGGAGGAAGCACACCGCCATGGCTGACAGTGGGATCAGCTCACGGAAAAATCAAACCTGGCTTCAGCACAACACCTGGGCGTGCAGGAAGAGGGAGGCTCTGCCAGAGCAGTGTGTCCATGGGACACCCCTGCCCTGCTGGCACCCAGCCCCCACCCACGCCACGCCACCAGCAGCTGCCCACGACCCCTAATGAGCTTCAGGCTCACACAACCCAAGTCACCAGACTTTCCCTGTAGTCCCCACATGAATGTCACATCTCCCCAGTGGATTCTGCAAGGTGGCACCCCAACCCAGTGGCTCTCCTCCAAAGCCAAGGACAGCCACAAGTGGGCCATGGTGGGCAGTGACAGCCCGAGCACCATCCAGAGGCTCACACCAGGGCACCTGGGCATTCCCAGCAGGAGCAGGGATGCTCCTGGCTCTGTTGGGTACTGAAACAGGAGCACTGCCAGTGGGGACTGCAGCACTGCTGCCACAGGAAATCCGGCCGCTGCCTTATGGACTCATCCTGACCACACCAGAGGGATGCTGGCCCAGGGAAACCTGGCACAGCCACTCCAACGGGGATGCTGCCCAGCACACACTGCAGCAGTTTGCTCCCAAAACCAGGGACTGCTGTGCTCCTGCTCAGAGCAGAGTGAGCTGAGGGGCTGGGCTTTGGCTGCACTGTGGCCACAGGTTTCATCATGACCAATTACCCCAAGCTCTGCCCAAAAAGTCATCCCCCTCCTCTGGGGTTAGATGCTGGTCCCCAGCTCAGGGAGCTGCCACCCGCTGAGGACAGGGAATGCTGTCACCCAAACCCCAGCAGAGCCCCGCTGCTGCCTGTGCTTGCAAAGGGGAGAGCAAAGTCCAGCGTGCCCAGAGAGCCCAGGGAGAGACCCCAGCCCTCCTCCCCACACCAGTCAACCCCAGTACATAGTGGGGGGTGGGCACTGGGGGCACTGGGCAGAGCACACATCTCAGGGTGACAGCTGTTAATGGAAAAGGGAAAAATAAAAAAAAGTAAGAAGTACCAGGTGTTTTATTATCTAGGGCAAGATCCAAACCCAGGAGCGCAGCCCGAGGAGGGGTTAGGGTGCCTGAGAGGGGCCGGTTACCTCCAGTGCTGCAGAAGGCTTCTTTTTGAGTTCTTCACATTTTCGGAATTTGCAAATCTGGTGGCCAGTTTTGCGATTCCTACAACTGCTGCACTGCTCGCAGTTTATCCGTCTTCGGCAGGGCGGGCACATGCCGCATCTTTTCCGTTTCTTTTTCCCCGAATTGATGGCAGATGCCAACTCATTCTGCATGGGATACTCTGCCAAGCCAGCCATATGGAGCGCGCTCTCTGCCAGAAACACGCCGGCAGGGGTCATAATGAAAAGGCCTGGGTTGATGGGAAAAGCCCCCAGGTAAGGAAAATCAGAGGGGCCGTTCATTGTCTCTGCAGCTGAGACTGCCTCCATGTCAGAGATACCAGTCCCGTGCTCGCTTGTTAGAGGAAGATGCTCCTGTACCACTCTTTTGAGCATTTCTGTCGACTGAGCAAACTGTTGGAGGGCGGTCTGTCCTTCTGAGGAGAGCTCCGACATCCGGTCTAATTTGCTCAGCATACTAGAGATGTTTTTGTGCTTTGAGGTAGAATGACTTTTATCCACAGTCGCATCGTTGCCATTAGCTAAGGGGTTGCCTTTCTCTGAATGTTCGCTTACCGAGCTGCTGCTACCAAAGGTGGAATAGTGGGAGAGTGGACGGGACTTCTTAAGACTTTTGTTCAAAGGTTCACTTATTATTCCACTTTTGTTCCTCCTCTCGGAGTTGATGGGGGGTTGAGAGTCATCTTGGTTATTTTTTTCCGTCTCTGGCTTGTTCCCAGTGTCTTGATGGGAGCCCGAATTTGACATGGTGCCCGGAGCACAACAACAAAACCAACTCCAAAATT
>VZTE01000388.1:7868-25714 GCA_013397775.1 Eulacestoma nigropectus | reverse complement strand
CCATCCCTTGGGAAAGGCGCCGGGCAGCGTCATCTGGGTCCCTGTCAGAAGGTGCTTAGTCCCGGCCACGGCATTAAAAGGGGCACGTGATGGGCTCCCTCGCCCGGGTCTTTGCACGGGGCAGCTTAACAGCCTGGAGGGACGCCAGGGTTCAAGGGGACACCGCCAAGGTCGGGAGGCCCCAACCCACACCCAGGGGTTCCCAGCCCTTCGCAGGACACTGCTCCTCCCCTGCAGCCAACCCCCTGCCAGGTCCAGGGTCTGAAAGCCAGGGGGTCCCAGGGTGAGGGACGGCGCTTGTGGAACATGTTGCTCTGAGAAGCTGTGGCTGCCCCATCCCTGGAAATGTTCAAGGCCAGGTTGGAGGGTTACCCAGTTACTCCAGGCTTTGGAGTAACCTGGTCTAGTGGAACATGTCCCTGCCCACGTCTGGGGCTGGAATGAGATGATCTTTAAGGACCCTTCAAATCCAAACCATCCTGTGACTCTATGGTTTCCATGAGTCACCCCAAAGACCTGCGTCCCACCAGCCTGGAATGCTCAGATGGGGCAAGGCAGCTGTGCTCTCCCGTGGTCCTGGAGGGGAAAAAATGGGATACTCCTCTGCCTGGGTCTTCCCCCAGCTCTCAGCACCACACCACCATTCACCCCCTTCACTCTGCCCCAGGGCTCCCTGCACCCCAGCACACAGGGGACTGCTCTGCAATAGTCCTGGCAGTGCCAAAATAAATAAAGGTTGCAAAAGGATCATCTCTGGTGGTCCAGAGAAACCCCTGCCAGCCGATGGACTGAGAGTCCCCCCAGTTGCAGGCACCATTCACTGTCAGAGGGGAGCAGGAGGGGAGCTTCGCTTCTCCTAAAAAAATGACAAGCTGCAAATTCCGGCTGGCTCCCCTGTGTTTTCGCTGCATGGCTGGAAAGCCATCAGCTCCCGCCGACCTAAAAAGTCTCGTCTTCAAGAAAGAACTTCTGCTTTCCTTTAATTTTAAATAAATCACCCTCCTCCCAGAAAAGCCGCCGGTTGGTCAGCCGTGCACAGACACGGCGTAAAGGGAGAAGAAAGCAAAGCTGAAGCCGAGCTGCTCCCGGGCTCCGGAAACAAAAGGAGAAAATCAAAATTCGCCTTTTTTCTAATCCCTGGGCGCTGGGTGGGCACTGGGGGCGGTGGCTTTGTCTGCCCACAGCAGACGGAGGACGAGGCCGGAAGGGACCCCGGCGTCTTTTCAGCCTGGAGAAAGGCTGCAATTGTCCCCTCCGCCGCGTTTTTGTCCCCACTTCCTCCCCCTCGCCGCGTGGCCGCCCGCCCAGCATGGCCCCCACCTCCTCCCCAGCACCATCACTCCCTGGGGATGGATGGACGGACAGATGGACGGACTCAGCCGTGCCGTGGACAGACCAAAGTAGGGCGCCCACCACCAGCATGTGCCCCTCTCAAAGGCATCCCAGGAAAGATGTAGGTCAAGGGAGGCCGCAACCAGAGGCACCTTCCCCTTGCAGCTCCAAAGAGGGGCTGGAGGTGGTCCCTGAGTTGGTGGTCCCTGTGCTCCTCAGCTGCCCTGGCCAACAGTGGACAGGACCTTGAGATGGCCAGGAGCACGGGACCACGGGTGGTGGGAGCGATGCGTGGGGAGACAAGACACCCTGGAGGCATCCTGGTGTCTGAAACACATCCTGGGATGACACAGCAGTGGGTAGAACAGGACCACGGCCCTGTAGCACTGTCACAAGCCAGAGGGCCCAGCAGCAACCCAGGTCAAAGGCTCAGGAGAGCAAGCCCCACCAGAACAAGGTTCACAGCAGCTCCAACCCCAGCACCACAACAGCTGACTCAGCTACCAGGTGCCCATTTCCACAGCACAGTCAAACCTGCTGTTCCCTCCACCAGGTGACACAGGTCAGCTGAAGCAGGCGGTGATGCCTCATCGAAGCCTCACCAGCCAGATGTCCAGCAGCAGGTGAACCAAGAGAGAAATCGATCCATGATCTCCCAAGGCTGGTTATCCCTACAGGACACCCATCCATGGTGCCTGATAACCAGGTGCCTGAGGCAAAGACAAGCCTGTTATTTGCAAGCCATCACCTTTGTCAACCCAACAGCCCCCAAGCTCTGCTCTCTGCATTCATATTCCCAAAAACTGGTCCAGCCAGAAGATCCACTCCTGGATGTACCATGGAAGTTACCATCACCCACCACCTTTTCTCCAGACATCAAGAGAGGACACCCAGGCCTGGGGGGAGGTTTGGGCAGTGCTGTGAGTGCTCAGGCTCACCCTGGGCAGGTTAAAGAGCCAGAGGCATGACGGGTCGAGGTATGACAGGTCGCCAGATGGGCAACTCACACGGACATAGTTCATCTCTCATGCTCCAGAACATCCTTTGGAGGGCCAGTCGTGGCAGCCACTCTGCTTGTCTCTGCTGCCGAGGTGGCACTGAGGGATGTTAAGAAGCCAACTCCTGAATTAAAAAGGCTATGGAAGATTAAATCCAGCATCTGGAGTTTGCCCTGGAAGCAGATGGCAAATCATCATGGTGCACAGAGTGGCTTTCACCCGTCTCCTCTTCGCAGGCAGTCACTCCGCCCCGGTGATGCCGCCCAGGAGCAGCTCTGGACACACACACAGGGCAGGCCAGGATGTGGGATGTGTCCTGCCAGGCACATCCTCAGGGACAGCGTGGTGAGGCCATGCCACGTCCTGCTGAGCAGGCAGGAGGTGACACCACCTCCCCAGGTGGGCTCCCTATGCCAGGGATCCAGCAAGGGCATATTTTCTCCCCACTGCTGGTGGGTTTTTCCATGTAGCCCCATGGCTGCTGCAGGCTTCCCAATCTGCCAGCAGAGCCACACCCTGATGCCTGGCTCAGGCAACAGCCCAGAGCCTGCCACCAATGTGCCCTGGACTTCCAAGGAGGTTATCATCGTGGAGAGGACAAGGATGTGCCCAGGGATACCACTGCCTCCGTGCACATCCTTGAACCTCACCCTGTGGCCCTGGCACAGCTGGAGCCACCACCGCAGGGACCGACCTGCGCCCGGGGCCGCCCCAGCTGGGAAATGTGGCCGCGTCCTGCCTCCGCGGGGTGGTGGTTACGGATTAAGGAGTCTTAAATGTCAGACGACCAGGCGCTCCCTGGAAATCCACTTATCTCCGCTGCCACTCGGAGCGGCCAGAGCCGGGCGGTTATGGAGATAACGCGATTTGAAGCGTCCACCCGAGCATTGCAGGGCTGCGGGTGCCCTGCGGACAACGCCAGGCACCTCCTCCCCTCCTCCGCTCGCCCAGCTGCTGCCCAGAGAGCCGGGTGATGGCCACGCTGCTCAGCCCGGGGGCTGCACCCACCTGCGTGGTCCCCCCCTTCCCCAATTCCGGGGGATGAGGGAGGCTTGGCAGCGTCGGTGCTCATCCATCCCCCCCTGTGCCAAAGCTGCACCAATTCGCTGCCCAAATCCTAAAACGACTGTAACTAAAACCTACCAGATTGAGCCTGGGGAAGAGCCCCCCCCGCCTCTCCCCCCTCTCCAAATGGGATTGAACAGATCTGCTCTCGCACGAGCCCAGCTCGCAGCCAAGCAGCATCTGACATTCACGCGCCGTGGCACGGCTCTGCCGCTCGCCCACTCCCCCCGGCTTGGCATCGCCCCGGAGATGCGCCATCAATCCCAGCCCAGCAGAACCCCTCCTGTCCTCTGCAAATCCCCCCCAGACCTTCCTGGAGGGACTCCAGCTCTTTGGTCCAACTAGTTCCCTGTGTTCTGTCCACCAGGTGAGGTCCCCAAGGTGATTCAGGGCTGTGAGGTTCAGGGGACCAGGCAGAATGACCTCAGAGCATCGGGGACAGGGGCAGGTGCTGCCCGGTGGCAGATGCCAACAACAACGGGCATCCCAGCAGGACCCCCAAAGAGCTGGGGGGCTGAGGATGGCTTTGCCCCAGAGAGACCCACACACGGCCTGCCCAGGCCAAGCTGAGACATGTGAATCGCTCCACTAACAGATGGGGCGATTACAGCGTCAATTACTCGGGGTCTGACCGACAACCAGGTCACAGAGAGACCCATCGGCATGGGCAGAGTGAAGGGAAGTTAATTAAAATTAAGGGAAAAAGTTGTAGGCACAGTTGCATGGGAATAGTGGATAGCAAAGGGCCCCAAAGCCATCAGTGCCACCTTCAGTGGTGTTCCAATCTATACATGCCTCCTCCAAGTGCCACCTCCAGAGGTGCCCAAATCTATTCGTGCCACCTTCAAGTGTCACCTCCAATTGTGCCTAAATCCATTAGTGCCACCACCAGTGCCACCTCCAGCAGTGCCCAAACCCATCAGTGCCACCACCAGTGCCACCTCCAGCAGTGCCCAAATCCATCAGCGCCATCTCCAAGAACAGCTCCAGCCTGGAGAGGTCCCTTTGTGCTCCCTACTCTCTCAAAATCTCATCCCTCCACATCCCACCAGGGAGCTCCATGGTGGCAGAGCACAAACCGAGAGGCTGCTCCAGATGCCAGGAAAGCTGGCACTGGGACGGGCCGGTGCACCCATGCCAGCACCTGCGTCACTGTCACCACTTGAGAGCGCCGGGGCCAGCTCAGTGCATTTGAGTTTGGCCATTAATGGGTGGTGGGGACCTTACAGTGCTCAGTGATGAGATCCCAAGTGCCCACAATCCCTGCTCCTGAAGGCAGCTGCTTTGGAAGAGCCACTTTTCCCAGCAGGAAGGCGACGGCCTCGTCGGAAAGCCGCCGGCCTCGTCGGAAAGCGGGTCCGCAGACGGCAGCTATTGACAGATGTCTAAGAGGACGGCAAATAATCCCGTCTTCCTCTGGGAGGATTCGGGTCGCCCTCGCCCTCACCGGGGGTTTATCCATTGTCTGGATCTGCCGGCGGTTGTTATTTTTGGTCAGCACCGCGTTTTGCTTGGCCTTGCTGGCAGGAGGGAAATAGGAGGAAGAAGAGAAAGGGGAGGAAGGCTGCTTGGCCAGGGCTTGGCGGGGGGAAGACCAGCTCAGCTTTGGGAGGGGGCAGTGGGGCACCCCACAGCCCTCAAAGGGTCTGAGTTGGTCTCCTCCCAGCCCCACAGCCTTGCTGAGCACAGCCGAAACTCACCACAGTGATGGGGCTGGCACCATCCCATCCCCACTGGTGCCCAGGGGAGTTGCTTCCAGTAAGCCCAGTGGGCCAAAGAGGTTCAAGAGTTTTTGGGGTACAGGTTTTGGGGGGCAGGAAGCAGTCAGGGTTCTCTCTGTCCCCAAAACCTTGTGCAGGGGAGCTCTGTGAGGGATGGGTAAACCCTACCCACAGACCCACATGTGCCTCAGGTCCATGCAGACAAGCCAAAAAAAAGCTGAGGAGCTTCAGGAAGACAGATCCCCAACCTGCCCTGAGCCCCCAGGCTGTGGACTCTCATCCCTCACACCTCACCCCCAGCACTGCAGCATCCCAACAGCAGGCCAGCCCTGTCCTCCCTGGTGGCTTGGGCTCACCAACGCTGCAGGGTGCAGCTCAGCCAGCCCCTGGGATCCGCACCTGGATCACTACAGAGGCACCGGAACAGGTCACCCAGAGAAGCTGTGGCTGCCCCATCCCTGGAAGTGTCCAAGGCCAGGCTGGATGGGGCTTGGAGCAGCCTGGGATAGTGGAAGGTGTCCCTGCCCATGGCAGGGGTGGGATGAGCTTTAAGGTCCCTTCCAACACAAACCATTCCATGATTCTTTGATTCTATCCTTCCAAGCCAGGTACGAGGGGAGGCACGGGCAGAGCTGGGATAAGAGCATCCAAGAGGATGTTCCTAGGGAGAAGACACACAGAAATGCCTCAAGACTTTGCTTCTCTCCATCTCCCCAGCAGTGATGCAGGGAGTATCCCCCCAAGGCAGGGCTCGCCATCCTTCTCCATGTCTTTCCACCACCTCCCAGTTTGCCTGCAGAGAAGGAAGACAGTACAAAGATGCCTCCCCACTCCGTGGGATCTCGTTCCTACAAGAGATGGAAAGCATGAGCACAAAACTGCCTCTCCCGAGCTTTCCCCACGCTCAGCACCGCTTGTCATTCAAGCAAACCCCGTGGCCTTTAAGCTGCCAAGGTACCAGAGCTGCTCTGGAATCGGAGTTCGCTCGGCTCCTGCCCTGGAGCAAGGAATCTGAAACGCTGCCACTGGAAACGAAACAGAGCATCCGTCATTTTACTTGCCAGAAATATATCCAGCCCCCAAAAAAAGAAATACTGCCTGCAAAAGAGCCAGCAACAAAGCCCTCGATTCCACCGGTGAAGCAGAGCCCGGCGTTGGGCATTTCCACTGGAATCCTGATTCTCTGCCCAATTCAAAATCACCCAAAATAAAACGAGCAGCAGGGTCGGGTTATGGCCAGAGGGGCCAGAAGAAGGGCGCCAGGTCATAATCAGGACGGCTGGTGGGGACCAGAAGGTCTCGCCTAGGATGCCAGAGGGAAAATCCATGGGTTTGGAAGGGAAAGAGGCAGGTGGCAGAGGCAGGGCTGGAGGGGATGAAAGGGCCAAAGGAGCACAGCAAAGGCCAGGCAGCCCCGCTGCGGGGATGTCCAGGGGAGCCCACTCTGCCCACAGCATCCTGCCCGCAATCCTCCCAGGCAGGCAGGCAGGCAGGTCACCCCCAGCCATTCCCAGTCGCATCCCCGGGAAAAGCAGCAGCGCGTTCCCAGCCAGCCCAGCCCCCAGCCCAGGCACGCCAACCCAAATATCTGCGAGAGGCGCTCCCCTCCCTGGGAACGGCGACTCGCCGCAGAGTTCACATGCCCCAGCAATGCCTGATTAAACTCCCAAACTCCAAGGGAATACCCCTGAGGCTGTCTGAAGATAAGCTACGAGCTAGGCTGCTCTCAGGAAGTGCAGGAACTGGGAAAGAGCAATCCCTTTTTTTTTTTCCTTTTAGATCCAGAATAACACGGAGCAAACCCTGGTGCTCTCTAGCTCAGACACAAGCACTTGCCTGAGCTCGCTGCTGGGCACCCCGAGAGCTTCCCGCTCCCCGAGACATCACAGGTGACCGACCCCAGCTGCAAGCCAGGTCCTGCTGGAGGCATTGGGGATGGAACCAGAGAGCCCAGGACAACTCCAGGCAGCACAGGCGAGCAGGCTGGAAGGTGCTGAGCAAGAGGACAGTGCTGGAGCCCTGGCAGAGGGGAGGGTGCTGCCCAGGCCACCGGGAGCCAGAGGATGGGGACACTTGCTGCCGACACCCCCGGGACTGGGATGCTTGGCAGGTGCTCCACCACTTTGGTTCACCCTAGGGAACACCTCAGGCGCTGGTTTCACTGGTCCTCAGGTCTCCTGCGCCCCTCACTGTCTTCTCCCCCTCCTTGGGCTTTTCCACGTTGGATGGGCATAGCACTAGACCCGGATCTCCCAAGCCATCCGCACACTCAAGGGCAGTCGAGGAAACCACGTTAATGCAGCACCCAAACAAATGGGCAAATTGGGGCATCCTGGGATCATGAGGAGGATGATGCTCCTCCCTTCTGCACCTGCTGGATCCCAGGGAGCAACCAGCATCTCATCCTCCAGGAGAGCAGAGCCACAGGGAGGGTTTGTACCACGTCTTGGGGAGCCCCAGGGGTGCTTTATCCTGGCCGATGGTGGGGACACTGCAACACTGGCATCGGTGTGACCAAATGTCCTCAGACACAAGGTCTGCCTTCAGCCAGGACCACGGCTGGGGAGACCTGTACCCAACACACAGCGTGCTCTCGGGTGAGCAAACACACCTGAGGCCAGAGGACACAGATGGACTGACCCAAGCCAAGCTCTCCTTCAGAGATTCCTCTTGGATATTGTTCTTGGTTCTTAACGCTTCTTCAAGAATCAGCCCAAAATGAAAGTCATCTTCCTTCCCTTACATGGCAGTAGAGGATAGAAAAACGGCACTCCTGGGCAACCTGATGGCAGGAGTTATTAGGAAAACTGTTCCTGGAAAACTGTTCCCAGAAACCCGTCGGGCCCATGATGGGGTGGCTTGGCAGGGAAGTGTTGTACCAAGGACCAGCTTCTGTCTTTGGTCGGATACCAGTCTGGCTGCAGAAACCACTGGGACTGCTATGGAACACTCAGATTGCCCCTGGGGTCCTGCACAGCCCTGAGACCCCACTGTGGCCTTTCCATGCATGAAAGGGGCGTGGAAGAACGGTGGATAGAGACTTCTCACCATGGCCTGCTGTAACAGGACAAGGCACCAAGGCTTTAAAGTGACAGAGGGCAGGGGTAGATAAGACATTGGGGGAAAATTCCCTGTGAGGGTGGCACAGGGTGCCCAGAGAAGCTGTGGCTGCCCTATCCCTGGAAGTGTCCAAGGCCAGGTTGGACAGGGCTTGGAGCAACCTGGGATAGTGGAAGGTGTCCCTGCCCGTGGCAGGGGTGGAACAAGATAGTCTTTAATGCTTTAACTAAAGCATTTTCTGATTCTATGGCAATTTTTAAAAGCACAAGTGAGGTGGGGGAAGCCGGCGGATCTTAAAGAAGCGACCCCAGGACAGTTGGAAAGCAGCTGGAGTCCTGGGAAGGAGGAAGGGGTCACCATCACCACCATCAGCCACAGCATGAGCCAGGATGGGAGGACCCTCAGCTGAAAGAGCTGCAGGACTCGCAGTAAGAAACAGAGAGGTTCACTCTATGACTGCGAGGAGAGCAACCACGGAAAAACCCATGGACAAGCTGTCACAACACAGAGGAAGATAGGGAAGGGCCACAAGACTGAGCCTGGGGAAGCTGAAGCATGAAGGAAACACTACTTGGTGGGAGCTGGAAAGGGCTTATCGCACTGGAGACGTGCTCTGAGGGGACTGATAGCAGGGTGTCAGCATCTCTCTGGGCTCACTGCTCCGTCCTGGCCCCAGGCTCTGAGGGGTACACTCAAACTAGAGCTAGATGACAATGCTTCTGCCTGCCCTCACTTCCCAGGTGGCAAGCTGGAATGACAAGGAGCAGGTTGGATGTAGTTGGTGCCTGCCACGTGGTGGTCCAGCCCTTCTCCAGCAAGCCCAGGGTGCGTTCAGGGCTTGCAGCCTGCTCCCAGGACCTGCCTGCCGGATTGGTGACCCCCTGCAAGAGAATCATCTTCCCTCACCAGGGAAGGGTTTGATCCCATCAGCGTTTTCATCCCTTCTGAAACCCAACACCCATATCCCCATCTCCGGATGGGTCTTCCCACGGCACTGGCGAGCTCCTGGCATGGGAGGGAAGTTCCAGAGCACAGGGCTCCCAACCAAATGGGTTCCCACTGCCTGCTCTCAGCTTCCATGATGGACATCCTCCTCCACTTGCTGCTTCCCCAGCCTCCTCCATCCCATCCCCCTCCCTCTTCCCCATGCCAGAGGGTCCTGCACCTTGCCCTCAGTGGTGTGATCCATGGAGGATGAGCCCGGGCAAGGCTGTGGGATGAGCTGGGCAGGGAGTGCCCACAGAATCCATCCCCCAGCAAGCTGGAGCACCAGCGGATATGGACTTGTAGGTGGTGGATTCACAGAATCACACGGAATCACCAGGTTGGAAGGGACCTTCAAGATGACCGAGTCCAACCCATGCCCTGACACCACCTCAACTAAACCATGGCACTGAGTGCCACATCCAGTCTTTTTTTAAACACATCCAGGGATGGTGACTCCACCATCTCCCAAAAAGAAATTCGACAAAAAGAAACCCATCCTCGTGTCTGGAATGAGCCGCTGGAATTTTAGGGACTGTCCACATCTTCCTCAGTGTTCTGACGAAGCTGTTTTCATCCCACGAGCTTCACGAAGACCTCTTTGAAGGGGGAGAAGGGGATTTCCTACTATCATAGCTCCTGACACTTTTGACATAAGGCACATCTAGGTTAAGGGTAGAAAAATTCCCAAGCAATTCCCGGCCAGGGTCCCCTCAACCAGTGTGGCTTCCCCATCCTCATCCCAGATGGACCTCCCTGCCCTCCCTGTACTTTTCTCCTGCACACCGTGATGCTGAATGACAGCACCCAGAGGGGGAACATCCTCCTCTGAGTATTTTTCAGACAAAAAAGGTACTTTTTCACCCTGGTGGTGCATTTTAACAATGCAGCAAAGCCAAATCCTGGTGCCGGGGCTGCAGCCCTCAGTATCCCGAGGGAAGCCACCAGCACCCACGCCAGGGATTCAGGATGGGTGTCTCCAGAGGATGGCCACGGGCATCCTCGTGTCCCCGCAGCAGCACCCCCGCTCCAGCTCAAGGGGTTTAAGCTGAAGCAGTGCAAGTCCCTGCTGCAGCCCCCCGAGGTGTAAGGCTCCCTGAGCTCTTAATGGGCTTACGGAGCTGCTGGGACCAGAGCGGCTCCCCCAGCACAGCGCCCGGGGGGACTTACAGGCATCCCCGGCTGGCAGCCCCCCGTGGCACCGCCCGCCGTCCCTGGCACAGCGGGGGCCGCCCGCCAGCCCCGTCCCAGACGGCGCCGAGCGCTCAGCCTGCTCTCTCCCCATCCCAAATCCCACACGCCTCCTCCTGCTCGCCTCCAGGATGAAGGTGGATGTGTGTGCCCCCCAGCCCTACAGCAGATCCAATCCCCCCAGGCCGTGCCACCAGCCTGGCACCCACACCTCCCTGCCTGCACCTGCAACCTGTGCCCCACACCTGCACCCCACTCTGGTCCCCCCTTCAGTGCTCACCCCATCATCATTGTGCACCCCCACATCTCGCCCTACACCTGCACCCCACATCTCACCCCACCTCATCACCCAGGGCCGTGCTGAGCAGCAGGACCAGGGGGTGCCTGTCACTGGGGCAGGACCAGCTGCAGATCCCCCCCAGTCTGGGAGGTTCAGACCCCCTCAAATTCAGGCTGAGGGTGAGAGGAACATGTGCTACCCAGCCCGGTAAGGCTGGAGGGGCCAGCACACCATCCCACGCCATCCCCGGGAAATCCTGTTTTTCTGGGTTTGGATCAAGCCCAGTGGACTGGGAACAACGGCTGGCAGGAGCAGGGCCATCCAGGGAAAATCCTACTGGAAAGCAGTAAAACCCTATTCAGTAAAACCCCATTCTCAACCAGCACAAGTTTTGGGGAGGCAGCCCCTGGCTGGATGCACTCTAGCAGGGAAGGCTCTGCCCTCCTCTTCATCCTGTTTTGGGGGTTTGGACTTTGTCCCTTTGGGTTTTTCCAGAGGGGAAATATTTTTAAAAAGCAAAAAAAAACCCCAAAACCTAAGAACGTTACTGAGCTCCTGTGAATTCCCTATCAGCTGCTGTACACGCACATGGCACAGAAAAATCCTTAGCAAATTCCTGCTGAAAAATAATAAAAAAACCAGGAAAACCCACCAAAGGCTGAGCTTGCCGGACACAGCGCGCCAGGAGGGGCTGACAGAGCTGTTACGGTCTATTGGGCCAATAATCCACAAACTAAGACAGATTTATTGTACATGGCAGATCCTAACAGCTCCAAAGAAACCATCACTGTCTCCTGGCGCTTAAAATTCACTTTCTTGGGGGGGAAAGAAAAGGGCCAGAATATGGCTTTACGAGATAAGATGCGTGGTTGGACCATTCTGTGACAGGCAGGAGCCTGTGCAAACACACACACGGCTCTTTTTTTCCTTGATATATAAATATATAAAATATCTCCTCTTCCAAGGCGAGCGCGACTGCATTACCCATCGGAGCGCTGTCCTTACCACCGGATTACCCGGCTTGGTTTCACCTCCCTTAGCAAGATGGATTTGCAGGGATGTTGTTTCCACCTCGATATTACCGATCAAAACCGGGGGGAGACAAAAAATCAAGTTAATTAAAGCTAAATTGAGCCCCTGCATCCATCTGGCTTGCTGGGATGGGTGCGTTTGGGTCCCCTCTCCTTGGAAGGTGTAAGGATTGGAGAAGGGAGATGCTGGAGAGGAGAGCAGGCTCTTCCCACCGGCATGACAGTGATGGCAAGCCTGGGATGGGGGGGTAGTTTGATGATGATGGTGATAATAAAAATAATAATAATATTTAAAAGGTCAGAGCTGGTGCTTTTTTCTGGCAGACAGGACCCCAGCCAGCGCGGAGCAGCGGGCCGAGAGCGGGATCAGCCCGATCCCATCGGTAATTGCGGCGTCTGTTCGAATCTCCGCGACGCTGGCAATCACGCTGGGCCCGGCTCAGAGCTTCCCGGCGGCTGATCATATCGGACGGGGATCAGAGGGGCTCAGCTTACGGCTTTAGCGCGCGGCTCGTCCCAGCCGGAGCTGCCACCGAGGGGGGGCCGGGCTCCGCTCGCCCCGGGGGGGCCGCACGCCCGGGATGCTCCTGGGAAGCCCGGAGGGTGCGTGGGAGCGAGCATCCCTCAGCGCGGCGATGCCTGCGGGGATGCCCGGCGGGGCCGCCAGCCCGGAGCCCCCCGGCATGGCGCCTGGATAATGGGTCCGGCTGCGCCCTGTGTTTGCCCTGACAGCCCCCACCAACCCCCCGCTGCACCCCAAAACCATCAGGGTCATGGGGGGTGAGCGTGGGAAGCTGGAGCAGGCAGCCAGGAGAGAAGCTCTTGGAGACTCGCAGCGATGCCCACGGGCAGGGACGGGTGCAGGGAGGGGGGTTCGCATGGATGCCCCAGCTGCGGACCCCGGTTGCACCCCAGAACCATCCCAGGGGTGCGAGCAGTGGGATGCTGGACCAGACAAGGGCAGCAGCTTTCAGCTGCACCCGGAGCCGCGGAGCGATGCCCGCGGGCACGGATGGGTGCGGGGGGCGGCTTGCATGGATGCCCCGGCTCCAGCCCTCCGGCCGGCGCTGCAGCAGCGGGAAGGGATGTGCCGGGACCGGCCGGGTGGCTCCAGGGAGGGAGTTGAACGAGTAATTAGAGCAGGAGGCTGTGAGTCAGCAAACGATGCGTAACCTCGGCGAGGCTGACAATGAGGCAAAAGATGGCAGTTTCGACCGAGAGCGCCGGCTGAAAGGGCACATTTAGATATGCAAAAAGCAGCAACTCCTGACAATCCCGGGGCTGCGACCCGCTCGGCAACCCGTGCTGCTCCGGAGCCGCCGTCTGCCGCCGAGCTCTCGACGCCTTCCTCCAAAATCATTGTGAACAGAGACATGGGTGGGCGCAGACCAAACCCCACGGAGCGAGGTAGTGGGGATCGCTCCCAAAAAAACAGCGGTCAGGGGAAAACACCGGGCAGCCTCTGCTCCAGCACCCCACGCTGCCTGGAGAGTGGGACAGAACCAGAGCCGGCAGCTGAGCTTGCTCCGGGTGCCCCGGGGAGAAGCGCAGCCACGCTGGTGGCGATCCCCCCGGCACAGCCGCTGCACTCCGGGATGAATATTAAGGTTTGGCTTAGAAGCAAAGCCCAGCTCCAGCCACAGGCTCGTTCCCCCCGGTTTGGGGGGTGCATCAGGGCTGCGGGCAGGTAGGGCCCCGCCGCGCAGCCGCCCTGGGCGAGGAGAGTTTAATTAACCCCGGAAAGCGATCGTTAAACGGCCGGCCCGGGTAATCGATGCGGAAGGGGCAGCTTTGCTGCCGAGGGACCATCTGCTCCGGGGAGCGATGGCGGCTCCTCGTCCCCCCGGTCACCCCTCGCCTGCCGGGAAGCGGCCGCCGCCGCCACGGGGCAGCTGCTTGGGGGGCGCGATCGGAGCTGAACCCCGGCCAAGCCATCCCGGGGGGATGGGAGCTGCCCCTCGCCTCAACCCTCGCTTCCCGTAAAGCCCCAAGCCCCAGAGCCACGTGATTTCCGACACGACACGGCCCCCCCCGGCACAGAGCCCACCGGAGGGTCCCTCCAGAGCGAGGCATCCCCCCCGCCCCTGACAGGATGTGGCTGAAGCAAAGCTGCTCAGGGATACGGCCAAGCACCCTTCTCGCCCCACAGCTATTTGCACCCTTGCGATGAGTTTGTGGCGGTCTCAGCCTTGAGGGCACCGAGGGTTTGTGTCTTTTGGAGCACCCAGCCCCCCGCGCACACCTATGGCCGCATTCCCGGGCGAATGCTCAGAGGGACGCTCTCAGCATCCCGGCATCACCCAGGATACGTCATCCTGGCCCGGGGCACTGTGTCCCTTCCCAGCCCCCAGCACCCCCAGGCCTTTCTCCAACCCTGAATTTCCAAGTTCCTCCGTATTTCCACCCAATAAATGATGGCGGTGCTCAGGGGCAGTAAGGCTGGGTGTGGTGCATCTGCTCCCGAGGGACCCAGCAGCCACTCCCCACTACAGGGCACCGGCTCCAGCTCTGGGATGGGGTTCCTGGGCAGGTCTGGGATGGACACAGGGAGACCCCTGACCCCTCACCCCATGGTCATCCCCCAGGAGCGCTCTGGGAAGCAGCTGGGGGTGCAACCAAGAACAGCATCCCAGGGCAAAGCCAGCCAGGGGATGGAAGAGCATGATTTTGTCCCCTAGGATGGGACTTGGGAGACACCAGTGTCCCCAGTGGCATCCCTCTCCTATGAGGAGACCTTCTGTCATCATCACACCCTGACCAGCTCCCAGTATCCACACATCCTGGGAAGCCTGGGGGGCCATGGCACTGGCATGACCCTGTTGGGGTGATGCAGATCCTGGGCATGGAGCCACAGACATCCTCCTCCTGGTCTGGATCTGCCCCCCACCCATCGGGAGGAGGGGAGCATCAAAGGAGGGGGAGGGCTGCATCCCCCAGGAAGAAAGGAGCCCAAGGGTGCTTCCAGAGGAAGTGCTGGCACAAGGAACAAGCCGTGGGACACAGCATGGCCCTGAATTCAGGAAAAAGCCCTGTCCCATCCTCTGGCCTCATCTGGGGCAGAGGGGATGGTGCAGCTGCTGCTGGCCCAGGCATGGGCAGGGTGTCAGATGGGTCCCCAGGCCAGCCGGGGCCAGCAGGGTTCAAGGTGACCTGCAAAGCACAGAGTGGGCATACGCCCTCCTTGCCCCACGGATGGAGACATCTCGGGCTCCTCTTCACCTCTCCAGAGCTGCAGACCCCTGGGAAGGGACCGTGGTTCTCCCCACCCTGATGGCAGCAGCTCAGCTGGCAGGGGATGGTGCCCCTGCACCCACACACGCCCTTCCTCTCACACTGGCACCAGTCTGAGGGCCACCCTGCTCCAGGCAGGTAGATTCAATTTCTGGTTGCCAGCACCTTTGGGAGAGCAGCTTGAGGCTCCAGTACAGAGTTGGGTGGGTGAGGGTTTGCCAGGACACCCACCACAGCTGAGTTCCCAGGGGAACACCCAGGGATGCTCCTGGTACCCCAGCACTGCCCAGGGTACCAGCACCCAGCCACTGGGCGTGGGGATGAGGTGGCCCTTCCCATCCCTACCTGTCATGGCAGCCCAGCAGGAGAGCAGCCGGAACACTGTGGGCAGGAGGCAGCGGGGAGACCCCTGAAGAGGAAGGGGGATGCTCTGTGTCCACTGCAGCAGGGAAACTGAGGCAGGGAAGGGCTGGGATGGGCGCACACTTGGTGCAGCAAGGGGACCTAGAGCCAGCTTCTCCTGATGCTCCCCATCCAGAGGCCCTCCGTGCTGAGGACAGGGCACAAAGACAGAGCAGGAACAACCCCCCACCCTGGCACTGCCAGAGCCCAGTATGGGACATGAGACAGGAGCACACCCTCAGTGGGGTGCTCCCCCAGCCCTCCCAGGAAGGATCCAGCCCCTCAAACTGGGGCTCAGCCCTGGAACAGCACTTACACCACCCCGAAACCACTGCTCAAGCTCTGAGCTGGTACTCAGCCCCCGCTGAAATGGTGCTCAGCCCCACAAACCAGTGCTCAACCACTGAGAGAGTGCTCTGCCCCCTAAAACAGTGCCTGACCCCAAAGACAGTGCTCTGCCCCCTGAACCAGTGCTTGGCCACTGAGCTGCTGCCCAGACCCCAACTTGGGGTTCAGGCCCCCAAAACTATGCTTGAGTCCCAAGCTGGTTCAGTCTCCTAAAATGCTCTTTGAACTCCCATGCTGGTGCTCAGCCCCCCAAAACAGCAAACCCCCAAACCAGTGCTTGACCCCCAAGCCAGAGCAATGCTTGACCACCAAACTGGTTGTGAGCTCCACAAAATGGTGCTCAGCCCTTGACCTAGTGCTCAACACCCCAAAATGCTGCTTGACCCCCAAACCAGTGCTCAGCCTCCCAAAAAGCCTTGTCCCAGTGGAGGGGTCAGCCACTCCATGGTCCTCCCCAGGGACAGCCACTCCAGTTTCCTCCCAGTACACATACTGGTCACATGGTCCTTCAGAATGGCCAGACAGCCCTGAGGGGGTTTCCCCCATTTCCTTTGCCCCTCCATCACCAAAAGGACACAGGAGCACCACGGCAGCCAAGCCAGTCCCTTCCCAGCACCCTGGCTGTGGGGGGGCACATGTCCCCCACTCTGTGTCCTGGAGAGGAGCCCCGTGTCCCCTTTCCCATAATTTCCCAGGGGAGCATCACCAGCGGGATAGACAAGATTCCCAGGGCTCTGCTGGGAGCCTCCCTGGCCCCAGAGCCATGAAGGGTAGGGGGCCTGGACAAAGGTAAGGAATATGAGGCCCCAGGTCCCTGGTTATCCTTGGAGGGGGCTGCATGGTGGGATGGTTTGTGGGATGCAGCCCAGGGACATTGATGAGAGCACATCCAACCTCTAATGGAGGCAGCTGCTGGCTGTGGGGGACTTATTCCCCAGTGCCAGGGTGCTTCCCAGCCCTATCCATAGAGCCATCGGCCTTTGGGATGAGCTGCTGAAGCCGCCCCCGCACAGCCCAGTGCCAGCTATTCCCAGGATTAGGCTGGCAGTGGTTATGGATATGGCTGTCCCCCAAAGCACCAACCACAGGCAGCCTGGGGACCCCTGGAGACCGGCCACAGGTCCCCCAGCTCCCCCATTCCCCCAGGTTCCCCTTTCCCCCCAGCTTTGGCATCTCCAGACCCCCAGAAACAGCCCCCATCCCTGCCCCATCCTCCCATCCCTCCCTGCTGTCCCTCACCCCTAATCGAACTGGCTGCTGCAGACTCATCCCAGTTTAATCTTCACGGTGCATCAGGCACGGGGGGAAAAACACAACGATTTTCCTTTTTTTTTTTTGGGTCTTAATCTTTACCTGGGGTCGGATTTACCAATCCTCCCACTAATCCCCCGACGCCTTCGCAAAGCAAAGGGCCCCCTCCTCCGCCAGCCCCGCGGGACCGAGTCCAGGGAGCACCCATAGCCCCAGGGTGCCTCGGGATTAGCACTCCAGGTGACTCCAGTTTTTCCCAACGAGGTGGCAATACATGCTTTTAAAGGCTCTTTTTATTTAAGGAATCTGAATGTGAGGATGGTGGGAGGGAGATCACACGGCAGCGGGGAGATAGGGGCAAAGCTTGGGGGTCTTGGCTCCACCGACAGGCTCAGATTTTGGGGAAATATTCGGGGAAAGGATGAGAAACCACTTCTTAGAGAGGATTCAGTGCCATTCCCTGCCTCAGTTTCCCCGTGCGCAGAGATGAAAGGTCACCCCCTCTCCTGGGGATTCAGATGGCACCAGCTGCCCCTGAACAACCTCCAGGTCATCCCTGGCAGGCCAGGACTGGGAGTCACCCCAGGCCTGCAGATGGGAGAATTAGGGGGCTGCTGCAGGTGTGGGGTCAAGAGTTCCTGTGGATGTGGGGGTGCTGGGATCCCTGTGGATGGGGGGACACAGGGCTCTGCGGAAAGGGAGCAGGGGGAGCAGGGGGTTTTGTGCGTGGGAGGCTCTGCAGAGAAGGGCGACAGGGGATCTGCGTATGGGGGGACAGGGGTCCCTGAAGATGAGGGGACACAGAGCTTTGAAGATGAAGGGACAGGGTTCTCAGCAGAACAGGGGGACAGGGATGCCTGAAGGCGGGAGGTATTGATGAGTAACAGGGGGCTCTGTGGAACGGGGACAGGGGGCTTTGCAGATGAGCAGGGGACGAGGGCGACCGGGATCC
>VZTE01000386.1:0-12239 GCA_013397775.1 Eulacestoma nigropectus | reverse complement strand
AGCAGCCTAAGGAGAGTGACTGCAACAGTTCTCTGTGCAACTGTGATCTGGCTGGACCTTCAAAGTGCAGGTACCAGGAGAGGCCTGAGGCTCTGGAACACCCTCACTCCTCCTAGGATGAGGTCCAGCTGCCACACATAAGGACTTCCTGGACTCTTAGGCCAGCAGGAGTGGCAGAAAAACCTCTTGGCAGCCTAAAGTGCAGAGGAGCCATTCCCACAGTCTACCTTTATGGAACCTCAAAATACACTAGTAATCAAGATACTCTTCCCTGTAAAGCAGATTTGAAAATGGCACTGTGAACCCAAGCAAAGCCCACCTGACCTTCACTGTTCAGTAAAAAAGAACAGGAGAGCTACATTGGCAAGAAGAAATACTGCTCCTCTTATCCTTTGTCTTCTTCTTCTGCCCTGAGGTTTCCTCCTGCAGAGGGGTTATATTCCCCTGGGACGTGTCAGCAGGACCAGCTTCCCAGGAGACAGAGCTGCTGTGAGAGGTAGGGTCAGTCTCTAGCACACACTGAAAACCCAGGCCGTAACCCTTAGTCGGTAGAGCAGCATGATAGGAGAAGATCTGTGGGGCAGAACAGCAAGTGCTGAGGATGTGGCACCTAGACTGAAATGGGATTTCAGGGCAAAGAATGCGAGTCCAACGAGCTGAATGCCAGTCTGAGGTGAGAGCACCTTCATACCTGGGCCCTAGATCATACCTGTAATGCAAATCAAACCGTGGGGCAACGGGGATTTGCTTCAATAGCATTTTCCTGTTTGACACTAAGTATTAATGAGGACATGCTCAACAACTCCCCATGCAATCACTGCTGATTTCACCATGGCAGAATGTGCAGAAACCAGGTGAGGAAGGGCATGGGAGACACCCACCCCCAAAGATGCTGTTTCTGTCCCAAAGGGGACAGGTCCATCTGGGAGTGTCTGCAGCTGAGGCTGCAAGGCACAGAAGTGCCCTCCAGCTCCAGCGCCCTACAGTCACCTC
Source organism: Eulacestoma nigropectus (assembly GCA_013397775.1). Classification (NCBI taxonomy): domain Eukaryota; kingdom Metazoa; phylum Chordata; class Aves; order Passeriformes; genus Eulacestoma; species Eulacestoma nigropectus. Next base: position 11,246 of record VZTE01000386.1, on the reverse strand, counting down.
CTTCCTGTTGCTGACAGGGATGAAGTCTCTCCTCTCCTTCTGCCCTGGCCTGTGGCAGTGAGTTGCCCATGGCTGCAGGAGGGAGGGGCTTTGGAAGGCCAAGAACAGATACTTGCCTCATTTAGGTGAGCTGTGCGTCATGTCCTTGGTTCGGCAGATCCCTTCTCCAAGGAGGAATCTGTGGCCAAAATGTGACTTTTTCATCACGATACAGCTACTGAGATGGAAACAGGCTGTCCCAGCGTAAGTCTCCCAGAGACCTGGGTCTTCAAGGGGAAAAGACTCTGACCTAAAATACCCAGAGCTAAATGGCAGGTAAAGAATACGTGAGCATCCTGTGCTGTGATTTCTATTGCCTTTTAAAGCAGGGGTATTCAGTGCCACACTTGGAAACCACACCATGTATCTGCCACAGGAACTGCCCTTTTGTCCACACTGTGACTGTCATGACTACCTGCCCTGATTACCTCACATAGTTGTTACCTTGCAGACTTTGTGAAGCTCCTGAGAGATTTTGGGACAGGGATATCCAAGCACTTTGGCAAGGTGAAATGGCATCAGAATTAAAAGTAACTGAGAAACTGGAGAAGTTGTCTCAAATCTTCAGAAGTAAATGTAATGAAGAGAAAGAAAGTGCTTTTGTGAAGATTAGTCAAGAAAGTTTATGGCTCTTGAATTAATAAAAAAAGGAAGTGGAGGTCCTAACCCATCAAAAGTTAACTTTGGGGGGAAAAAAAGGATATTTTGATATTTCTGAAGGTTTCTAGAGAATTTTTTGGTTTGTATTTGTATGTTACTGTAGCAGACCTAGAATGTTTCTGTAGTAGGAAACAATTCACTGGGTTGGGTTGGTAAATAAGTGAATAAGAAAAACAACACTTTTATTTTGGAGAATATATTTTGAACAATATAAAATTATTAAAATAACAACCATAAATTACAAATACCTTGAAAATATAATATGCCATACTTAAAAATTATCATATTCTTTAGGCTTCTAAACTCATATCACACTTATTGAATGTTTTATGTTGGAGGGATTTTTTTTAGGATTCTTACAACTTCCTGTAATTGTCAGTCTAAACTAAGCATTTCAAACAAGGTGTGCTCTTCCTAAAGTCATCTTTAGATAGATTATTCTAGTCCTACATATTCTCCTGGGAATTACAGCACAGCTTTATTGAAGATCCATATTGCTTTATTAGGACACATGTAGAAACCCATGAGAAACCAAAGTTTTACTATTCTTGATGTGTATCCTCTCAAGACTGAAAGCAAATTTTGAGAGCCCTCTTTTTTCCAATGTAAATAATGAATATGGTAATTACCAATACAAAACATCTGGTATCAATACTGCAGACTTTTTCTGCACTTGAAAATGCCTTGTATGATTTAGTTTTAATGTTCTGATGTCCTTCTTTTATGAAGACAGGAGGTAAACATTTTTTATATAATTGCAACATTCACTTAGAGGAAAAAAAAGGCTAGGTGTGCAAACTTAAGCAAATCTATTTCCATAGTGTAGCCTCTCTCTGTTTCTCTTGCAAGTGCAGTCAACACAAAAACAAGCCAATTAATCAAGTGTCTGCTAATTTTCTTTCATATTGCTGTTCCCATTTTTTCTCCTTCCGTGCCATTGTCCAACTCCTTTTGCCTTTTCCTTCTCCTTCCATTGGCATCAGAACTTGTCCACCTCACTCACCTGTTCGGTAACCGAAGATTTTCAGCTGCTTTGGCATGTGATAGAAAGGGCATCTTGAATGTCACCTCCTCATCCAGAACCTGCTGTTCGTGTATCTTTCTCTGACGTATGCTGTGAAGATGGGAGGTATTTGAGTAACCATAGAAATCTCACGCACACAGAAAGCAGTTTATCATTAAGTCTAAAAATGCTGTGAGTTAACTGTCACTAATCTCTAGCTGGTTTTGCCCTCCCTCTTCACTTTTCTTTGCAGGACTTACTTTTCCTCAGTGGGCAGACACTTAGGTGTCACCAAGCAAAATAAAGACACTCCTAGGTTTAAAATATACTGTTGAAACTTCAGAAGTCATGTCTGTTTTCCCTGCTATGAGGTCAAATAATAACTGTATCAAGCATTGCAGAAATTAGTCTCCAAAGGAAGGCACAGGATCAGAAGATCACAAGGCCATCTCAGTCCACTCTTAGCTACCCTGAGATACAAGGAGGTTCTGAGCAGCTCAGGCACAAAGGTCAGCTCACTTGTGTTCTATTCTTGCAGTGGCCAAGCCAGTAACTGGCCCAGAGTACCTAACCAGGTTAGTTAATCTCTTCTTTGTTAGACTCATCACTGGCTTTTTGCTAGACATAATCCCCAGCTATCCATCCATTTTAGCACTGCTCATCTGGAACGATAGCTCAAGTCTCTGAGGGACTCATCTTACCCAGGTAAACAATTGCCCAGATTAAATATGCCAGGAACAGAGAAAGTACTCAACACATTTCATTTAATTTAACACAACACCCATCTTTCAATGGAATAAGAACTTTTAATGTGAAATTCATCCTTACCGTTTCCAGGATCCAGTGTCCAGCCACATCTTAGCAGAAGTGTCACAATGAGAAGCTTGCACCAGAGAATTAGTGTTCCGGAATTTCTCCTTGTCTCATGCCAGCATTCCTGAGAGGTCTTATTTTACCCAGGGATCTTCAGTATGAGGCTACACATTCCTTATCAGTCATTAAGGATCCACAGGCAAAAAGATCCCTCCTGGCTTGTTTTATAAATACTAACAGCATAGCTGAGAATAACATTTGCAAGCTGCAAATCCCATTGCATTTGCAAGCTGCAAATCCCATTGGAAATTTTCCTTCTAGATTAATGTAAAATTAACATGAAGCAGTTAAAAGTGCTGAACAACTTCCATTTTTAACAAGAAACTTCGGTGCTTATCTTTGCATTTTGGATCAATTCACTGTATGAGACAACGATTTTTTTGGCATGTTGATAATTTAATTCTTACAACTAAAAGCTTCTCATTTGAAGATAAACTATTCTAGTAATCCTGTCTATTTTCCAAATCTATGTGATAATAACCTATTTTGGCAACAATAAGTATGTATATGTGTTCCAGGTGTAGCATTTGGATTAGTTTTGTTTTCTTGGTTCAGTCTACTGAAACGAAGCTATTTCTAAAACTAGAAGGGAGAGAAAAGGATTTCATCAAAATTCTTAATTTTCATCTCCAAGGTATGAAGCTCCTCTTGAGATTTTTGCTCTTTGAGACTGAAAAAGAAATGTTGAAGAGAAAAGTGTTAGTCAGCAATTAAAGAACACTCCATTCTAAAATGAATGATGTTGTAATCAGTTTGCCTCCTGGATTCCTACAGGCGTGACAGCAGACATTAGCTCAAGCCCTTTCCATTCCAGCAAAACTGTTGCTGCATCAACTTCTCATATACAATGCACCCACATTACTGCATCTTCTCTCTCCACTGCCTGTCCCTCCTCTCTTTACATCCCCTATCCTGCATTACCCCTTCTCAGTTTCCCCACTGATGAGTGCTCTCATTCTTCTCGCCCTCGCCCAGCTGACCTCAACGTGCCCTTGGAGGCGTGTCCCTTGCAGTGTGCAGGAGCCCCTGCCCTGCCCAGGCCCAGGGTGGGACAGGCTCACACACATTGCTCCAGATGCATCTGGGCTTAGTATATGTGGGCCGTGGTCTGCCAGAGAACCAGAACATCCATGCAGATCCTGCTCGTTCCCGGTGTCTCCCATGGCCCTGAGCACCTCCCAGTTCCCCATCAGGGCATCAGGGACCCCAGTCAGCTGAGGAGGAGCTGAAGTCACTCGTCCCCAGGCACAGGAGACACCGCTGTCTGTGTAGGCTCCTGAGCCTGCTCTCCAGGCCCTCCACCCACAGCAGGAGGTTTCCTGCTGGAGCAGAAGCTGAGCAGCTTTGAGCTCTCTCCAGCCTCCCAGGGCTCACTAGCAGGAGTTTGCTTTATCCTGTGAGCTTCATGTTGCTAGGGAAATGAGTAAGTCACTTGGAGTCATGATTATAATTTTCATCTAGTGGCAGTAGTAATTACTTACCAAGACCCAATTTCACTCTGCAATGCATCTTGTTGTCCTCTTGAATCTCTTTCTATCTGCATCTTTCCCATGCCATGCCACGCCCTTCTGTAAGCAGTAAAACCTCACAAGGCCTAGATCAGAGGACATGTTCATCATCTAAGTATAATCAGTGTTACATTGGAATCTACTGATGCTTATTGACTTGAAGGAATTATCCCCAAGGATACAGTCAGTTGGAAATAAATGTCATAGCAGCCAAACTTCAGGAAAAGTTTCAGAACTCAAAACTCATGAGTCGCAATCTCAGTGAGGCATGATGAAGGTTTTTTTATGAACCTATAAATGAGTACTTCTTCATCTACTGCCCACTGAGTGGATGTCCTACTGGACAAACAAATATCCCAAAGACATGTCTGAAATTTTTTGAACTGTACTGGGAAACTAGTGAAAAAGTAGAAACTAATGAGAGTGCAAGAGGTAGTTGATGAGCATAGAAGAATTATAAATTGAACAGAAATTCACTGCTGCACCATAATGAAAGAGGAAATTGGACCTGACAGTTTATTTTCTACTATAGTGGACTCTGCTGGCTGCCACAGGGCAATCTGTTTATAATAAGATTCAACCTAGACAAAATGTAAAGGCCTTCCTTGCCAAATGTGAGAAGACAGCAGTGCTCATTTTCAATCAATTTTTTCAAGCTGCAAAACAGAATGGATGAATATTATATGAAGATCTGATTACTCTTTTCCTAGGTTTATTTTTGGCAGTAGGTTCTGACACCAGGACAAGGACCATGGGGCTTCTTCCACTTAAGGAACTCATTGATAAAAATATTGAAACATGGATAAAGTTAATGAAGAAAATATCACTCTTCCAGGCTGTGAAAAGTCTTCCACACTGGAATGTTATAAACTCTAGTCTCCAGTTCAATGCAAATCTAAAAATTGTGAGACTTTGCCTGGTCATAGCCTGGAAATCTGTGTCTGTGTACATACTTTTACTTGTTGCTAAGTATTCTCTCTCTCTCTGTGCCTGCTAACACGGAGTCTGAGATAGAAGTCATATCTTAAGGGCTGGCAGACAGTGAGACAGCTGCTTGATGTGTTTTTCAAGATACTTCTATTTTCAGCATGCTTCAGTCTCTTCTTCATGGGAAATGTCAGCACCGCAATACCTTGCCCACCCCACATTGCTGAGCAGGACATTCTGTATCCAGGGTCTGTGCTCACTCTACCTCTCCTCTTTTTGAGTGTGCCATGCTTTGCTTTCAGCTGCAGCAGAGTCCAGCCCTGCAGGGACAGTAGCTGAACTGGGAGACAGTGGTGGGCAGGACCTATTTAATTTTTCTTTTAGCATTGAGGCATCGCTGCTGCTTTCAGTACACCCTTTCCTAAGGACTAGCAGCCAAATAGCTGCCTAGCCACGTGCCTCGCTCTTGCCTGTTGCAAGGCTGGGTCCACATCCTGCACAGCACAACAGAAAAAAAAACCCAAAAGTGCTCTGCTGAGTAGACTGGCTTTGTCATTTGCCACTGTGAAGGCAAAGATTTGCAGTTCCAAATGTGAGGGAAGAAAACCCCCAGCTGTCACCCTAGGAGACGCATTAGACATCCCTCACTCTTCTTTCATGGTCTCAAGAGTTGTTACATACTTTGTCTGAACTCTATAAATCATAGATTTTATCTTTTTGCTCAAGGCAAAACACTTCCTTTTTTACAGACATGGGGATACTGTGATTTTTAGCTGTTTAGATCAGAAGGCACATTTTGTTCTTATATGGTACATGTAAAAACCACAAGAATTTGCAACTCCTTTTTCATTATTAGGGACATGCAGAATGTCATTTATACCTCACCTTTCAGAGAAACTTAATTTAGTATCTTATAAATATAATATACCTTCATATTTATCATTATAACATCTTTATATCTGTCCGTATGTATCTCAAGATTCTGGAAATCACCTCAAGTGCTCTCTACGTGAGCAGTATTTCAAGAGTTGATATATTGTCTGTGAGGGAATGTGAGCTACAATAGGTTCCTGCTTTTCTATTTTCAGTAAAATCACCTTGGATTTAGTTACAATGGGTTGCAGGTTTTTGCCAGATGGCACAGAAAATCCTTAGCAACTAACCTTTTAATAAAGAAATCAGTTTTGGGAAATACTTTTTCTTTTCAGACAGGACAAAACCTATTACTTAATCATGTGAAAACTAAATAATACTTCCTTTAGTATACATGAAACTGATTCTCTGCCCGCAGGCCTCTCTTACTAAACGGTACTCCTTCAGTTTGCTTTTTGATGGGATAGTTTCGTGCATTTTACCTTTTGATATGCAGGGTTTTGACAAGGTTTTTAGAAGACAAAGTGTCTCTAGTTTCATACATAGGCTCTAGAGTTGGCTCTGTCATATATATACTTCTCCTAATAGCAGTACAGACCATAGCCTTTGGAATATAAGAGCTTTCTTAGATCAATACTAAGAAGCCAAGTTATAATCTTAATGAATTTTTAAAGTGAAAATTATTAAAATAAGTCATTTGGTTTATAAATTTAGTTAAAATATCCAAGGAAAATTTTCTTACTGATAACTATGTTCAGAAAAATACTAATAATGGCTTTCGTAGCTTTTCTGTATTCAGTGTCTGTTGTGACACTAGGTTAAAAGGTTTGCAGTCAAGAATTTTGGTCATTAATGGCATTTCACACACACACACACACACACACCCACACAGATACAGAGAGATCAAATTCCAGTCCTTGTCCAGTGATCAATTTTTTCTTTGTGTCTCTTGTTTTTCAGTTGCTGACAAGGCAGCCTACCTGATGGGTCTGTACTCAGCGGACCTGCTTTGACCCTATGTTATCTTTGGGTCAAAGTTGGGAGTGAATTTTTGACCAGACCTCTGGATTGTCTTAAGGGAATTAGGGCAAACTCCTCTAACAAGGGCATGTGGCTGACAGCCCTGATGAAGTGCTTCTCTACCAGTGCAGCAGTGTGGGAAACAGACAGAAGGAGCTGGTAGCCACTGCCCAGACAGGCACTATGGCCTGATTGCTAGCACAGAAACTTGTTGGGATGGATTGCGGGATTGACATGTGCTGTGACTGACAGCTGAAAACTATTTGGAAGGGGTAGCCGAGGAAGGAGAGATGAGGGAGTTGTCCTGATGAGATGCATCCCCAGGTCCTGAGGGAGCCGGCAGATGAAGTGGGTAAGCCACTATCCATCACACTTGACAAGCCGTGGCTGTCTGATGGAGTTCTGCTGACTGAAAAAAGGGAAACTTAACCCCCATTTTTAAAAAAGGGCAAAAGGAAGACCCAGGGAACTACAAGCTGGTCAGTCTCCCCTCTCTGCATGGCAAGATCATGGAGCAGATCCTTCTGGAAAATATGCTATGGTACATTGGCTGGATGATCACACTCAAAGAGTTGTGGTCAATGGCTTGAATTTCAGGTGGAGACCAGTAACGAGTGGTGTCCCCCAGGGAGTTGTTTTGAAACCAGCATTGTTTAACACATTTGTCAAGAACATGGACAGTGGGATTGAGTGTACTGTCAGCAAGTTTGCTGATGACACCAAGCCATGTGTTGCAGTCAGCATGCTGGAGGGAAGATAGATTCTGGTTGCATATAAGAGTGATGTTTTTTAAGAAGAGGCCAGTGAGACACAGGAACGGACTAGCCCCAGAAAATGGGAATGCCCCATCAATGGAAGTGTGCAAGCTCAGGTTGAATGGGGCTTTGAGCAACCTGATCTAGTCAAAGATTTTCCTGCCCACAGCAGGGGTGTTGCACTAGATGATTCTTTTAAGGTTTCTTCCAACCCAAACCATCCTGTGATTCTGTCGTCTAAGTTCTGTGTGTCCATGGAAGTCAGAGATTGCCCAGAGACACAGGACTTCTGATGCACCCTTGCACTCACTGTTTTACACAGGTTGTTTCTGAGCTCCTCCTGTTCAGGGCAAAGGGTGTTTCTACCAGCTTCCCCCTGCCCTGCACAGGGAGCCCAGGGCTGAGCTCTGGTTTTGAACTCCAGAAAGTTGCATGCTCATCCTTGGAACAAGCTTTTCATGCCCGCACAAGTGCTTGATGTTGGCTCTCTCCTTGGATCACATTTACTGACCTTGCCCCTCTGCTCTTCACTGAGCTTTACACACTGAGCTCTTTTAACAATCAAAATGCCAGTGACCAGGAGAAGAGCGTGTTTAAAGGAGCTCCAGTGACAGTTATATTTGTGATGAGATGGAAATGCTGGACTGAGGATGTAACACCACACTCATGCAATAAAAATCTGCCTTGAGTACATGAGGAAATCATTGGAAATGCAGCAGTATAGTTCATTGGTCCTACATCCAAATTTTCCAAGTGCCTTGACTAACTGAACTTCTGTCCTAATGTCTCTAGACAAATTATTTATAGTCAATACATTCACAGCATTGGTAAGATACAAAACATTTCTAAATATATCTTATTAAATCAAATGACAATTATGCCCTTAGTTCAGTTTGCCAGACAATGCTTTGCCAAAGAATGTTTGCCAAAAAATGTTTTGACCGAAGAAAGAGGAAGAATCTGGAGCATCTGCCAACCAGACTCTATAAAAGTGTCTTTGCAGTGCTGTGCCCTGCCTACTAGAAAAGTTTCAAGGTAAGTGCACTGGGTCTAGCTATTAGGTATCCCCATTATTGCATATTATGCATACATATTTTTCCCTTTGAAACTGATTTCCAGCTAGGTTTTTTCATCTGCTTTTAAGACTATAGTATATTTTCTATCTATGCTTTTTAAAAAAAACTTTATAGTAGAATAAAAAGGTTCCTTTAACATAATTCATATTCTCAAATATGACACTACAATCCATAAAGCCAAAGCAGAGTATCATAAGACACAAATAAAAGAAATTTTTACAAGGTTATTCTATATTATTCAAGGATGAAACAATATTTTTCTCTTCTGGGTTTAAATCATTAAACACAAGGAAGGCAAATTTTGCTAGTTTTAGCAATTCTAGTATGTGCTAAATTTTAAAGCAGTAGAAAAGCTGTCCTTGCAAGCAAGGTACATTATTGATCTATTCATGTTACATTTCTTTTCTCCCACAGGGTTCTTTGTTGATGTGCCTTCAGTAAAGTGCAGACATGGCCTCTGCAGATGCTGAGTTGGCTGTTTTTGGGGAGGCAGCTCCTTACCTCCGAAAATCGGAAAAGGAGAGAATTGAGGCCCAGAACAAACCTTTTGATGCCAAGACATCCGTCTTTGTGGTTCATCCCAAAGAATCCTTTGTGAAAGGCAAAATTGAGAGCAGGGAATCGGGCAAAGTCACTGTCAAGACTGAAGGGGGAGAGGTGAGTCAAAAACAAGGCTGAATTTGATTGCCACTCTGAGCTTTTAGGTGACACATGTGGATCTTTTGTTTTCTTGGCAGACCCTGACANATCTACGTAAGTGGCAGCAGCAGCTTCCTTTGGGCAGCGGCAGGAGCTGCTGGGCCAGGCTCAGGGGAAGCCAACGTGCTGTGTCCCTTCCTCGCAGACCTACTCGGGTCTCTTCTGCGTCACCGTCAACCCCTACAAGTGGCTGCCGGTGTACAACCCGGAGGTGGTGTTGGCCTACCGAGGCAAGAAGCGCCAGGAGGCCCCTCCACACATCTTCTCCATCTCTGACAACGCCTATCAGTTCATGCTGACTGGTGAGTTACTTGGTTTTCTTTAAAATCACTTGGCTGTGAACAGTCACAAAGCAGAAAAAGTCTTTACACTGCAAAGTAGTTCAATTTAATGGTGTTGTGAAGGTGCATGCTCTTTTGTCATTGGAAATGATGAAGACTTTCCCTTGGTTGAAGAGGATGAGGTTAGAGATCACTTAGTCAAACCTGACATCCACAAGTTCATCATGATGGGATGCACCTGCCTGTGCTGAGGGAACTGGAAGACATCGTATCTTGGCCTCTCTCGTTCATCTTGGAATGGCCATAGCAGCCAGGAGATGTGTGTATGAGGACTGGAAGAAAGCAAATGTCACAAGTCTTCAAAAAGGGCAAAAAGGAAGATCCAAGGAACTACAGGCCTGTCAGCCTCACCTTAATCCCTGGAAAGGTGTTAGAATGGCTCATCCTGGAGGCCATCTCTAAGAATGCAGAATACAAGAAGTTGATCAGGAATAGTCAGCATGGATTCACCAAAGGGAAATCATGCTTAACCAACCTGATTTCTTTCTACGATGGGACAACTGCATGGAGACATGAGGGGAGAGCAGTGGATATTGTCTACCTGGACTTCACCAAGGGTTTTGACACTGTTTCTCATGATATCCTCATAGGCAAAGTCAAGGAATGAGGGCTGGACAAGTGGATGGTGAGGTGGATTGAGTACTGTCTGAACGGCGGGTCTCACAGGGCTTTGATAGGGCTTGTTCTGGGCCTTCAACTGTTCAACATTTTTTAAAATAATCTGGAAGTGATGACAATATTTCTGATTTGACTGGTTTTCAGGTCAGTAAAAATGAAGTCTAATAGGGAAGAATTTCAGGGGGACTTTATTACTTTAAGTTCTTATTCAGTGATGTTACAACAAATTTCTGTGAACAAGAGTGTAAAACAAATGCCACTGGGGAAAAAAAACTTCATTGCTGAGAACATTTATAAGTATCTTCTAATACTGCTTCAAAATTTTGTCTCAAGGATCATAAGTCTACAAAATAAAAAGCTGAAACCTAGAGGTCACTGACCAAGAAATAGAGACTAAACCAGAAAGCATTATTATGTAATGGTTGTTACACAAGGGGTATCTGCACCTGGTGGGCTGTATGCATTTTCAGGCTTCCTTCTTCACCAAAGAATGTAGTAAAATGCAACAGGTCAAGAGGAAGATGAAAAGGTTTCCCAAAGGTAGGACAGGCTTCATTGGTAAGTCTAGAAAGAAGATTTTTATTACTTTATAAAATTATGTATGGCAAGGAGAAGATGAATAGACAAGACAAAGTCCATGACAAAACAAGCTCCAGGAACACTTTTTTCCTTCATCATTAAGTGGTTCAAAAATAGAGCACAACAGTGGAACACAAAAAGAAGTGAGCATGGGTTAAGAAAGCAACCAGACAAAATTGTGGGAAACAAACTCAGCTCAATCTATTGAAAAGAGAAACATTAATTCTAGCTCTGGAAGTACCGAATTTTCAATATTCTAGAGCATGGCAGACTAT
>VZTE01000384.1:137874-158481 GCA_013397775.1 Eulacestoma nigropectus | reverse complement strand
GATTATATATACATATAATATAAACCATTAAATTATCTAAATATTATCATGCATCTCAAAATGTTGAGGAGTCAGTGCTGGGGTGTGGTGGAGGGGGAGAAAAAGAGACCGGAATGCATCTGGCATCCCACTTTCTGCCAGGAGAAACCACCCAAGTGCAGACACCAAATTTGCACATTTTACTTTTAAATCCATCAGCTGCTGCTTTTGGGCGTGACAGGTGCCCTTACACCTTACTGTTCCTGCTGCCTCCCATCAGGAGCTGTGCTGTCTGTCTGTCCAGATGCCGTGCGCTGGGAGGCCTCCACTCACACGTGCAGCTGGGACAGAGGAGCTTTCATGCCGTGACATTTCTCTCCTTCTCTGGCAAAGGGATCCTACTGAAAGAAGTGAGGGAATAACATGAAAACCCCAGCCGGAGGCTGACAAGCAAACTGACATTTAGCAAAAAAAAAAAGTAGGTGAGGTGGGAAGAAAAGCCTGGGTGGGTAGTTCAGTTTTTGTCTACTGCTACAAATCTTTTGCGTGAGCCTTTCTGACTCCACAAATGCACTTCCAAACATTTCCAGTCCTAAATTGCCAGGACAGGTATTTCCCCCTCTTTTCCCTCTCATTAGCAGCTCTCCCTGAACTGCAGCAGCTCTCCCCCATCCAGAAGAGCAGCATGTTGAGGAAAGTTTGTCACCATCTTCAGCAGCAGAAGGAGGTGGGCAGGCAAGGGTTAAGCAACAATTTATTTGTGAGTGACAGGGACATGCAGAAACCTGGAAGATTTTTTTTTTCCAGTTTTCATTAGGTGACAGACACTTTACAGGCAGTTCAGCTGTGCCTGGGAACATCAGTGTGAAATGGAGAACCAGTGGCATTACATGCTGAAGTTTCTCCTTGTCCTCTATGACAAAATAAAGAGGAAAAATTTTAAAACTAAGACATTAATGTTTTTAACCAGGAGCACTTCCAGCCTGTTTTTATGCCAGCTCTAACTCTGGCTGGTTAGACTCACTGCTCTCTGCAGCGAGGCATGGGTTGAGCTGCTGGTGGACAGCGCTGCTTTCCACTCAAACTATTTCTCACTCGCTAAATTATATCCTGCACTTACACTTTTACAGAGAACAGATGTGAAGGCTTACCTTGGGACAGATACATTATGTATACAGCATTAACTTCACACCCATACAGTCCCCATTTTAATTACACAGCCAGTGGGGGACAGACTGCTGGCAGAGCAGTTGGTTTCATTAGCAATTCCCAAGACATTGGCTGTCTGCAGCATCCTCAGTCATGCAGGCTAAGCTGCGCTGGAGATCCAGCCCATGGCAGTCAAGGATGAGCCATGCACTGCCTGACTTTGGGAAAAACACCCCACAAAAGTGTGCAACTGCCAGTGCACACCTCTGAGCTGGTACAAGCTCCTGCATGAGTTTCTTCTTAAACATGAGTATTTTGGAAAAACCTTAATGTGACATGAAACGTGAGGCCAAAGGATATTGAAAGACTGCTTGGATGTACATCACTGAAGAACTTTGTCTGATCTCTGATCCCTGTCAGGGAAACATCAGTGTGACAGGTCCCCACAGGCTGCACCTCGCTGCTAATAAAAGCCTTTTAGCAACTCTCAGAGATGGGGTTTGATCAGAGCCTCTTGCTGGGTTTAATAGGTGGCAAAGCACAAGGCAGCATTTGGTTTGTCACTGCATTACAAGCTCAGTATGAGTGAACAGCGCACAACTGCAGCAAAGGGGCACTGCAGGGTGCTGGGTGGCATCAACAGGGGCATCATCAGCAGAGATAAAGGAGGCATTATCCCACTCCACTCAGTGCTAGTTGGCCCACACCTGGAATACTGTGCTCAGTTCTGGGCCTGCAACAAAAGAAGGACGTGAACAGGCAGAGAGAGTCCAGGGAAAGGCTGCAAATATGAGCCAAGGACTGGGAAGGGCTGCCATGTGAGGAAAGGCTGAGAGGACTGGGTTTGTTCAGCCTTGAGAAAAGAAGCGTTAGGGGAGGCCTTTATAGCCATGTGCCACTATTTAGAGAGTGACTACAAAGAAGATGGAGACTCCCTTTTCACAGGAGTCACATGGAAAAAGGAGGGATTATGGGTACAAATTAGTTCTGGAAAGATTCCAACTAGACACAAGAAGAAAATTTTTCACTGTGGGAACAATTAACCATTGGAATAATCTCCCCAGGGAAGTGGTGGATTCCCTGACATTGGGCTCTTTTAAGATTCAGCAGGACAGGGTGACGGACCATTTTGTCTGACAGTGCTTTTGCCAAGAAATATTGGACCAGTTGATCCTTGAGGTCACTTCCAGCCTGGTGCTCTATGATTTGACACATCTCCTCTTTGAAGTGACATAAGAAATGCCCTTTTGCTCATGCTACAATAAAGCAGGAAAAACTCTAAAAGAACAGCATTTAATCCATCAAGCCAACTGCATCACACACATGTCATATATGAAATTAGGTAATTGGCTTTTGCATATAAAAATCATCTTAAAACCAAGTTAATAGTTATTAAAGTTGTTAAGATAGTTAAATTGTAAAAACCCCCCCTCTATAAACCAATGTCCCCCCCCCAGCAAATGATCCATTGGTGAAAGGGACTTGTGATGGACTTTGGAATTCACCAATCATCTTGTGCTGTGGGGCAGGACAGTGGGGGGTTCTGGGAAGAGCTAAGAGGGTATAAAAGTAGGATCCCAGAGCCCTCCTCCCTTTCTCTCCCCCATGGGGCTAAGCTGGTGAACATCCCCTGCAGCTGCCAGGCGTGGTAAGAGGAAGGGGGGGGAGGGGCCTATCTCTGTTCAGAGACCTTGTGGGGTTTTTTTTTTTTCTCTCTTTCTCTTGTTTTTTATTTTAAGCGAATTTTACCTCAGATTAGCTGAGGTAAAGCCAGTGCTGAAGATTTCTGCTGTGGGTACATAGCCAATTTGGCTCCAAGGGTCTCTGTTACTGCACTCCCGGGGTTTTTTTTTTATATAGTTTTAAGAATTCAGATGCTGTTATTTTTCCAAATTATCTTTTTGTAATAAACAATTTTTTTAAATTAAAATAAGAGTTGTTCCCATTTTTAACACACAGGCAAGGAGACTGTTTCTGCAGTTGTTCCTTCCCAAGGTGATCCAAAAGAAGGGTCATTGTCCTGCTTTCTCCTTTAAAATTTTTCCAGGTGACAAGTGGCTCTCCTGAGCCCTTTCCCTACAGCCACTTCTTGTTAGCAGGGCTGCCCTTCTCACTGCCCAGGGTGCAGCCACACCATCCTCTGGTTCCAGCTCAGGAGAGAAATCATCAATATACACATCAGGTGAAATTAAAATTGTCCTTATGAGTTATTCTATGACACAAGCTAGCACTGGCTATATTAAATCCTATTAATTAATATTAAATTAATTATTTTCCTTGCCTATAAACATGGAGTATTACTGTGGAGCACAGAAGCAATTACTGTCTAGGATGCTTCAAGGCACAAGTTTCAGAGTCACAAAAGCTGCATATTTGTTAGAAACAAAATGACAAATCTGTCACTGTTAGAGGCACTCTACCAGGACAAGAAAAATCCTGAATAAACTGCAGTAGGTTATCAATTTGCCAGAAATATCAGCTGAATCAAGAGCCTGAGGTTTCATCTCACTGGAAGGCTACTTATGTGCACAAAGAGCACTGCCTCAGCAGAACACTATGTGTTACTTACCGAGGGGCCAGAAAGGCGTGGCTCATGTTTCACTACCTGCCACTCATTCAGCTTAATTCATGGCTTAGTTACTGCTCCTCTGCTTTGGGAATGGATGAGGAAGGGCACGGGGGCACTTTGAGAATGGTGGGACCGGCAAACTCTGCCTCTTGCAGCACTCTGCCCTTTGCAGTGGCAGCTGATGGAGTACAACAGTGGGCAAGACTCAGCTGAACTGGGCAAGTTTCAGCAGACACGATGCTGACTGCTCCTCACTGCCTGGGAGGCAATGCAAAAAGTAAGAGAGGAGGTCTCTCTTTGTTTCTGATTGCTGGGAAAATGTTCTTCCAGCCGGCAGTGCTTTTGCAGGGGCTGCATGCCCTTGCTGTGCACTCCCCACGTGGCTGGTATGGACAAGGGGGTGGCTGCCTTATTCCCACAAGATCCAGCACCACTGGCGCATAGGTGGTATAATTGGGTTTATCAGGCTGGTGAATAACAAGTCACCAGCCATCTGCCGGCTGCTCACCAGGTCATGGCTATGCTCCTTCAAGACGCAGCAATGCTCTTGGTCTCAGTCCCTCCCAGAGTGACTGCTGATGATATTTATTCAGGTCATGACATTCTCAGTGGTCCTAGGAGACCCAGAAGGCAAAGCTCTCAAACAAAAGCCTTGGTGGCCTTTTGAAAAACTCATCTTTCTCTTTCCCTGCTCAAAGTAGGAAAGGGAAAAAAAATATCCGTTTACTGAAGTTATTATACAATGAGTCATTTGTGGCGCAGAGGAGAAGGGCCAGCTTCCCTCTCTGCGCCGCAGTGATTTGACTAATTACTTCTATCTGCTCCAGCAGAAGAGCAGCTTCCTCCAGCCTTTCCGCTGGGTGAGCCCTGTCTGTCAGCAGCAGAGAAGTGGGAAGTGATGGGAAACAGCGTCCTTCTGCTTTGAGTATTTTGTCTGTTCCTTACTCCTGCTGGGTGGCAGGTCCCAAAATCGAGCTCAGTGAAATACTGGGGCCTCAAAAGTCAAAACTGGGTAGACTGGTTATTCTGGGGCCGTCACACAGGTGTTCACATCCTCCCAACAGTCACAGGGGCCCATTTTGCACGAGCTCATGTCTCCATATGCCCCTGGGCTCTGTGACTGCTGAGGGACAAGACAAGGAGGATGCACAGCACATCGCTCTGGGGTTCTCCCAGCCATCAGAGTCTCCCTAGGATTTAGTCATGGAGCAGCCATCCGGCTTCAAGAGAAACAGTATGGAGTTTTAAGGCAGTATATTCTTTCAGTTTGCATCTGATGAGTTCTCCTGCAGGATTTGGGGGCTGAAGGGTCACAGGTCCCACTCCAAAACATCATCCAAAACATCTGGACAGAGGGCGAGGACAGGGACACACGTGAGGCTTCTTCCAGTGCTTCCAAAATGCTACAGTCTCCTCTGATCTGCTAAACAGGGCCCAGGGCTTCCACAGCTGTTAATTGGAGGTGCATATATTAAAGTATATTAGAAGAAAAAGGCAGCTGCTGTGCAAACTGATTATATTTTTACACTTGTTTAAAATCACAACTCTGATTTTGAATTATAGCAGATCAAAGAAAAGAATCACATTAGTCCAATGTAATCACATGCGAGTTGAGTTGATAACAATATTGTATGTAATTGGCAGTAAGCTCAGGCAATGTTAAATACAAATGAAAAGCACTGACACATTCTGAAGACTAATTAATATGACAGACTGGTAGCAAATGCATTGTTTATTACTACTAATTTCCAGTGGCTGGTTCAACACCATTTTGTTGCCACAATCCCCAGTGCTGTGTCCATCAATGCATGATATTTAAATGAAAATTAAATATGATTTATTTTAAGAAGGAACAAAGAATTTCAAAGATAATTAAATTACGCATTTCAAATACCAAGTTGCAGATAAAGAGCTTTAAAATACAGGATTTTTCTCTTTCCAACTGTAAGTCCCCTTGATATGTGCATATAATTCACATTAATGTGCTACATCAGTGACAGAAGACACTTCTTTCTCTGCACGTTTTAATGCAGTTAACAAATGGAGATTTTTTTCAAGGCTGCCACAACTCTCAGTGAAGTAAACAAAAGGATTACCCTCAGGACCCTGTCAAAGCCCAGCAACTCATTGGAAGAATTTCCCTTGACTCCTGTGGACTCTCAATCATATTCTAAGCTTTTCAGATCAGGACCTGTTGTCTTCTTTTTTCATCCTTAGAAAGTACCTAGCAGAAATGAAGACCATTAATTCGGGTAGCATCTTTTAAATATAGTGTCCTGAAAGTTTGCTAAGGTTTTTCAGAGAATCGTGTGCATTAAAATTCTCCTACCTGACTGCACCACCTTCCACAGCTGGTTGTGGACTGTAATGGCACATATTTGTCACACCTTGTTACAGCTTTGGTCAATAGAATAATGGAATAATCAGTCATCTATATTTTAATGTGAGAAAAAATAAATACAGTGCCTCATAGTCAATCAGGTCTTCACCAAGGAACATTTGAAAAATTACAGTGGTTGTCAGTGGTAAACTGCCTATGATAAGTATGCAAACATTGACCCCAAGTGTTACACTGAGAACATGGAAATTAAAACCATCTATCTTACTTGATTCAAAGTCTCCCAGATAACAAGGGTGATATTTAAGGAAAACCTCGGCTGGACTCAGATTGCTTCTTTCTGTTAGAGTAGAATTAAATTAAGTCAAATTTAGAAAATACTGGTTTAATTAAAGATACTTCACTAGCTCATAAATTATACGTTCTCTTTCCTGTTGCAAAGTGTAAGTTTGATATTAGATGTCAGAGCTGCAGAGGATTCCTAAAGGTTAGTTCACATTTATGTGCTGTATAAGCAGAATTTGAGAATGAAGGACTAATTATTGAAGTTCTCAAATTGCTACCCCAGTATGCTTAGCAAGCGCGGTCTCCCATATTTCAGCAAAAGCAGTGTTTTCTTCAGAAGCTTAGTACTAATATGCAAAATAAGATGGTCAAAAGAGACCTTGGCCAAAAGCAGAAATTGGCATGAAATCAAGCATGAAATATTAATAGATGATCATCTAGAAACTAATTACAAAAAGTAAAAAGTCCAGCTATCTTGCACAGACCACTGCAAGGAAGAGTGTTTCAGTTTCATAAGCACAGCAGCAGAAGGAGAATCCTTGCAAAGTAGTTTTCTGAGCTTCCTACTGCTCATACCAATGTATATCTATGCTCAATAAAGCAACATCCATTTAAATTAGCAGGGTAAAAAAAATAACAATGAAGGTAATAACTCACTGAAACATACATCTCCTGGTTTCAGCTGGTATACAGTCAATTTTATTCTCAGTAGCTGGTACAGGGCTGTGTTTTGGATTTAGGATGTCAGTAACACACTGATGTTTAACTGTTGCTAAGCAGTTCTTTCTCTGAATCAAGGACTTTTCAGTGTCCCATGCTCTGGCAGTGAGCAGGTGCATGAGGAGCTGGGAGGGAGCATGGCTGGGACAGCTGTCCTGACCTGGCCAAAGGGAAATTCCATATGCTCAATGTAACTGGGGGGAGCCGCTGATTGCTGCCTGGGGACAGGTTGAGCATCCATCTGTGAGTGGTGAGAAATCGTACTGTGAATCACTTGGAATAACATCATCCTGATTTTTATTCCACTCCCTATTTTCTTTTCATAACAACAACAACAACAACAACATCATGTTGTTATTATTATTGTTAATATCACTATTATACTTTATTTCCATTATTAAACTGTTCTTATCTCAACACATGAGTTTTACCTTTTTTTCCAGTTCTCCCCATTGCACTTGGCAGGGCAGGGAGTGAACAACTGGTTGTGTGGTTCTTAGTCACCAGTTGGGATTAAACTATGCCAATACTGTAGATACAAATAAGGAAACAAAACAAAACAAAGAAATATTAAAGAAATGTTGAGAGCCATGCCTTCCTAGAAATGCTGGATTCCAGTGCACCCTATCGGGTCATCTCTAGGAACACAGACCAAAATGAAATGGCTGCTCATATAAAGGTGGGAGACTTTGTGACTAGTTTTGAACTCTATATTTCATCTGAAAATGCACTTGGTCCAAACAAATTAAAATTAAATTTAGTGGGAATTAGCCAAACTCAGATATAAGCCTAAGTCAAAAACTCATCCCTGAACTCTCCATCCTTGCATTGCTCTGTCAGCAATAGTGCCAAACTCTCCTGCCAGCATCTCCACACAAGGAATTGGTTTGTGCCAGCACATATGGCTGTGGCAGTCCTTCCCCTTCCTAATGGCAAGGCCAGGTTACAAAAGGCAGCCTTACCCCAAGCAGAATTTACTCGTGCATTTCATGTAAAGCTTACGCCCCACCTGTGCCTTTCCCAAATCCACTGTGGTGAGCAAAGGGGCACAGCCATATCCACCATCAATGATCTCTGCTGAATCCACTGCCATGCTGCAAAAGCTGCCATTGCAGCCCAAAAGTAGTCTGACAAACACTCCCTTTGAGAGCAGGGCTGCCCTGTATAACACAGATCCTCAGCGGCTTGTGACCAGGAACAGCAGCATTTTCAACCAAGATGCCTCCAAAACACACTGACAAAAGCTTGGCACTGAGACAGTGGGTAACAGATGCCCATCAGTGCTGAGGAAGACTGCTGGAGATGAAGATGGGAGAGGTAAACTCCCAGGGTCCAGGGAATTTGGAGGAGAACTAGAGACATTATTGATTTGCAGCATTGCTGAGAGGCTCACTTGCTGCTAGGCAGCGCTGGCACTCGGCAAAATGAGATCCTCCATCCAAAGAGTGTCCGTGATTGCCTGAACCACTGTTAAAGACGCACATCAGGGCATCCTGAAATGGTTAGAAAAGCTCCTTATATATTGACCCAGCAATTAGCAAGGTGCTGGTGTCAGAACAGGGAGCAAAGTCCTCTGTATAGCTCTCAGCTGCATCCACCCTATTGTGGAGCTTTGGAGAGCCACAAAAAATCCCTCTGAGATGGTTTCAAAAACCCAGAGCTGATTATTCAGATAAGACACGATGAGATAAGCTCTGATACCATCAGAAAGGGTGCAAGGCACTGTCACACGAGGGAAGGATGTGAACTCTGTTTAAGCAGTCCCACAGTGAAACAGTTTGCAGCCAGTGCACAACTTACTGTCAGCTCTCTGTGAGCGGCTCCTTTGATGGTGCTGCTCTGTGAAGGAGCACTTGTCACTTTTTATTGAAGGAGAGGGGAAGAAAGCAAAGCAGCCTGTTGCCAGGAGAAAAGATGCCACTCACTTTAAGTTAAAATATAGACAGTTGCAATGCCCTGGCTGCTGGTGATCAAGGACCAGCAGAAGTGTGAAGGAAGTATTAATGCAGAGCAAGAAAAAGGAAACAGCAAGAGACTAAAGCAAGCACAGAGCAGGGAGGAATGAGGTTCAGTCTCCCTGTTTGTAGCTGGGAATGCCTGACCATGTATGAAGGGAAAACAGCAGCCATATGCCCCTCAAAACCAGCAGCTCTCATCAGGCTGAGTCAGGATGCTGTTCCCATGACTCTTGTACCTAAACCCCTGTAAGACACCTGGACTGGGATTAAACCCAGACTCAGAATGACCCACTACAGAGGAGCTTTTTAAATCCTCTCTAATAAAAGTGCAATTGGTTGTTTGGCATTGCCATACTGTGGCTGGTCACTCCTTACAGCCTTATCCTCACTCAGAACATGATGAGCTCTAATCGAAATGGGGAAGAGATGTAGCATTGCACAGCCTGTCCTGCAGCCTCTGCTTTCCCACATCATCAAGCTCAGTGAAATCCACCTTGCAGAGCTAGAAATCCCTCACCCCAAAGCAAGAGTATTAAAGCTTTGTGATTGTATCTCTGTAAACCAGCAAGCAGAGGAAAATAACCTGGGAAAGGTACAAAAGCTCAAAGGGAGCAGCCCCTTTTGCCCCCTTCATTTGTCAGAATTCTGCTTGTTCAAGATAATAATCAGCAAACAGAAAACCCTGCACAAAGAGGCTCTGGTGGAGAAAGCCCAATTTCCCCTCAGCCTCTGGTGCTTCTGCTAAGAGTTACTGTGGAATATTAAAAGGCACCAGAGATGACAGAAGTAACTGCAAAGATGGAGGAAATGACTGTGCAGACGCAGAAGAGAACAAAAATGCAAGGCAATATTACAGTATTCTGAGTACCGCAAGGCAAAGCATTTCCCACTGGAACTGGGAAAGCTGATATTTAACAGCTGGATCCTGCAGACTAACCAATTTACTTCCACGGTTTTGCTACTTATAGCAAAGTAGAAAATACTTATAGCTACAGTTTTCCTAAATTCAGCTTCATCCTTGCCCTATTTGTCAACACAACTGGTGCAATTTCTGGCAAGACTCTTGGACGGTACTTCCTCACCCACACTTGGCAAGGTGTTTTGCAATTCCTAGTTCTAGTTCAATGACAGAGAGGTTCCAACACCTTGTCCTAGCTACCAGGTTATAAGGATCGTTTTCCTGTGCAATATAAGATGTGAAGGGTCTGGAGCACAGGTCTGATGAGGAGCAACTTAGGGAACTGGGGACTTTTAGCGTGGAGAAGAAGAGACTTAGGGGAGACTTTATCCCTCTCTGAAAGGAGGTTGTGACCAGGTAGGGGTTCATCTCTTCTCCCAAGTAAAAAGCAACAAGACCAGATGAAACTTCCTCAAGTTGTGCTGGGTGGGATTTAGGCTGGATATCTGGAGTTTGGGGATCTCTGCTCTGGTGCCTGAAGCACCTCCTCCCCCCTTCTTCTTCCCCGACCTTGCTGTCTGAAGAGCTGTTTCTCTCACAGATGCTCACTCCTCACTCCAGCTGCAATCATGCAGGTGTTTGGTTTTTTCTGCCCTTATTAAACTTGTTATCCCAGAGGCACTGCCACCATCCACCACCATTGATGGGCTCAGCCTTGGCCAGTTGTTGGTCTGTCTTGGCTCTATCAGACACTGGGGAAACTTCTGGCCACTTTTCACAGAAGCCAACCTTGTAGCCCCGCTGCTACCAAAACCTTGACACACAAACCTGATACAGTGATTGTAAGATTCTAAGTGTAGAAATCACAAACGGTGTATCTGTCCTAAACTGATGACGGATAAAGTCACTAAAATCCCTTATCCAGTCACTTTAGAGGCATTAAAACACTATTAACTTTGTGTGCTGCGATGGAGGGAAAAGTGGAGCGGCTGATTTTTCATTGGTTCTAGTCATGCTGTATTTTTATTTCCTATAAGCACAGGGGCTAACTCTCAGATTCCACAGTGTTGATGCTAATGCCCGTGTGTGTCTCATGGCAGCACACAGCCATCCATCCTGGCAGTGGGGAGCAATTGCTAAGGAATTACACACACATTTGGCAACAGGCAATACCAATGTCACCTTCTAAACAGGCAACCAAGGGATGCACAAGGAAACAGAAGATCAGCTTTTTCCCTGGAAGCAGAGGAAGGCAGTGGCTCCAAGTCCTACAGTACTGGGTTATCGTCTGGACCTGGCTGCATTTCCCTGAGACTCACCTCTCTTCATCTCAGCCTCTAGCTGGGATAGGTGGCATATGGACATCTTCATGCTCCTGGCCGTCTTGCCAGAAGTCACAGCTTTCTATTGCCCCAGCAAGCTGAGGGTGGTTCCTGGATGTGGGAAGAGATGGGATGGAGCTGAGTTACAGGCCGTGGGACAAAGAAGCACATGGCAGCACAAAGGAGCACATGGCGGCACAGAGAGGCTTGTCTCCGCCGGACCCTGGGGGGAGGAGGTGTCACACGGCAGAGCCCAACAGAGAGGAGCTGCCGGAAGCTGACAGACGGGTGACCAGCGCGTGATCCCCCCATAGAAGGACATTCAGAAATGTGTTGCTGATGTGGCAGCATGGGATAGGTCACATAGTGAGTGTTGCCATGTAAGGAAATACTGTGCCTTGAAGAAGTGTATAAAACCAGCTCATTTCTTTGAATAAACGATTCAGATTCCCTGCCGGTCTGGGTCCGTGTCCCAATTACTACAAATGGTGCCCTGCATCAGGGACTAGAGCTGTAGGTGAGCCACAGAGGACATGAGGGCTGGACAGTCCTCATCGGACCCGGCGAAGTCCGTGTTTCAATCACCGACACCTGGAAGCGTTGTGGACTCTTCCCATCGTATCTGCCTTTCGAGCTCATTAGCTCTCTGCTGTGCACTGACTTTGTGTGGAAGGATTTCAGGAGTGACCCTGCGAGCTTCAAAACTGTGGAGTATTTTCCTTCAGTAAAACCCCAATTTCTGTACAGAGGTACAACTTGCCACAGACACTAACCCCCAGGAACATCCTGCATGCCAGAAATGAATATGGGATAAGGCAACCTCAGGAGTGTCAAACACAGCATGGCAGCAGTGCCACAGTCTGTGGGGACAGGCCAGCATGTGGGGACAGGCCACACAGGGCCCCTGGGGACACACAGCCAGAGCCAACGCTGTCCCACAGCACTTGGGGAGTGCACCGGGTGTGCCTGAGCTGAGACAGCATCTCTGCTGTGTAAGGAAGTGAAAAGGGTTTTTTGCTGTCTTTTGCGGTTGTTTATTTTCTTTTGTTTTTAAGAGAGAAGACTGCAGATCTCGTCTGTCCCGGGAAATACGCTATAAAACTGCAATTTGCCTGTCTTGGCTCTTTCACCCTAGCATTGACCCTAAAGATGAACTCCCACGAACAAGTCTAATCCTGTTTTTCATGTCTCCCCAGGCTAATGAATATTTATGAATTGTTTCTCCAGAGCCAAAGCATGGCCCTTACAACCGGCCATGATAGTTCAATTTGTTTGCTTGCCAATTCTTCAAATTGTTTTTTTGTTGTTGTTCTTTTTGAAACTCAAAGGGGAAAAAGGAATCTCATTCCCAGTTGGCTTATCAAAGTGTGGAGGGTTTTTGTTTTGTTGTTGGGGTTTTTTTTAACTCAGCTGGTGCTTGGAGACTTTCCAATCAGCTTGAATGATTAATGTGGTGCCACTGACTTGTTTTGTGTTTGTATTAACAAAAAAAAAAAGACAGGTCATGTTTTCCAAAGAGTCAGTTAGGTATCTCTGATTGACCATGCCATGTAAGTTTTAAATTGTTCTTTTTATGCACAAAATGTATAGTAAAAAGGAAGCATTTCCACAGAGATGAACGGAAAATTTAAGGTTAGAGATACGAGCAAAACACCGCCTCTCAGCAAGCTGTGTATTAGACTATAATCATTGCAAAGCCAGGTCTTAATATCTTACATTTATTTAAGTGAAAAGATTTGGTTTTTTACCTGCTATTTATTTAGCTAGTCTAAATTCAGTTTGAATAGCAAAACAGCTTTCCCTGTTTAGCTGCATTATCAGTCAAGGTCATTTCCCTCAGAGAAAGGTCAAGATCCTCTATAAGGAAGGGAAAAAAAATAAATTATTCTCTCCCCCTGATTGATCTACTGAACATAATTAGGAAAGGGTAAGAGATATCTAAACACACTCTGCAGTCCATTGATGTGCATGGTGCTTTTTTAGTGTGAAACAGAAGGAAGTTATGCAATTACCTTGAGGGAAAAAACTGTTCCTTTAGTGGTGCTTGGAAATAAAACAGAGTTGTGAACAGGGGGGTATCCTGAAGGACTCCTACAAGCTGCATGTTTGTGAGTCAATCAAGTGGTAAAGAAATGCAGCTCTGTTGGTTTGCGTTATATGCCTCTTCACAGGTGAGAGTTCAGCCTTTTCTAATGCTTTTCATCCAATGTTATAATAATATCTGTAAAAGCGTGATAGCACTTATTCGCATATATTTCTTTAGAAATAACAATTGTTTGTGCTTAAACTCATCAGATTAAGATGTGCGATTGTAACACTATGGCTCAGAGACTGCTTGGCAAAGCGCACAGGGGCTACACCCCGCAAGGAGAACTTTCACACCAGCCAATATATATTGCATCATAAACCCCCAAACAACAGAAGCTATCACACTAATTTTTGTGATTTTATCCTTCTGTTAGAGGGGAAAAAAAAAAGGTTATTTGAAAGCCTGAGAGTGAAGGGCAGCCTTTCCCAGATCGTTTTGCTGCAAGGAGACAGACCATTACCAGGGATCCAGAAACTGTTCCAAGGGTTGAAATTACTCACAACATATTGAGGGGGAGTTTGTCCACATGCTCAGCCCTCCCCGGGGTGTGGAGGTGGGCAAGTGGGCTCTGCTGCAGCAGCCTGGTGACAATGCTCCTCATCCAGGGGCACTGGGGGATCTCCAGGGCAGGAGCTGCTTCCTCTGATTAATTTGAGCAAGAGCAAATATAACTGAACCCCACAGAGGCGAGTGACCATGAACTGTGGTTAGGGCAGCACTGCAAATTCAGCACTGGGCAAGAATGCACGGGAGGCTTTAGCTGGGGTGTCCTGAGGAGGTGACACTGCTGGAGAGATTTACTCGCTGGATGCCCAGCCCAGTTTGTGCAGGAGCCCTGGGCTGCCTTCCCTGGAGCACCCATAGAGAGCTCAGGGCCTCCAGGCATCTCCCTGCCCATGCAAGCACGCGCGTGTGTACAGATATAAAAGAGATGTGCACACACACCTCAGTCCCTGACAGCTTAATCAGCCAGACCTCAAAACTCTCTGTTGGGAGAATACCTAGAAAAGGTCTGGGAGGGCTCAGGTACTTTTGAATTATAGCTCCTTTCTAACAGTTGAAAGTGTAAATAGCAATTGCTGTGAAAAGAGCCTTTTTATCCACAGAAAGCTCTAAGGTCCAGGTGGCTCAGCACCTCTGGAGGAGTGGGGGTGCTCTTAGTGTCTCCATCACACTCCCAGGTGTGTTGGTGGGGCAGGGGACTGATCTCAGAGTGGCTTGAGGCTTTGAGGAAGAGCCAGCCCAGCTTTAACTGCTGGCAGTGTCCTGCAGAGACCACACCACAGAGGCAAAATGGGCTAAAACAGTCTCTCCTGCCTCCCTGCCTGGCCACTGCCCAAGCTAAGGAAAGAACAGCCCTACAATGGCTTGCAACTAAAGACAATGACAATTTTTTGCCCGCTTACCTGGATCACTGATACCCCATTTCATAGGGTGCAGCTCTCCACACCCACATTCTCCCTGCTAGTAATGATGAGTCAGTGGGCTCACACTACCCACAGCTGGAGGAGATACCCAAAGTGGGAGTTATGCTAACCAGAACCCAAATCTTAATGAACCATTAAGGAAAAACATTGCAGAAAGCCCCATGAGATCCATGCGGGTTCCTTGGGCACACACATCAGGCAGCTCTGGCAGCACATTGCTGGTTATCATTGCGGTAAATCAAAGCAGAATTAGCATAATTGTTCAGGTCTGGGGTTTGTTTTTACTGAGGTCATAAACAAGCTGATAAGACTGGGGTTTTTTTACATCACATTGTAATTGTGTTGGCAGCCTAATTTTCAACACTGTGCTCACCTATGCTCAGTCGCAACCATGTTAATGCCAACTTTCTTCAAAAGAAAACCAGATTGTTCCAGGAGCAAATCTGAATTCAGTGATATTTCTGTGAATCCAGTGGGCTGCCTTTCCTTCTGCCTTTTTTAGGAGACAATCATTGCCTATTGGGACTTTATGCATAGATTGCTAACTTGCTGCGCATAAGCTGATGCAAAGAATGAGCTTTGTAATTTAAATAACAGACTGTGGAATTGATGACAGACACATACAGTCATTCACCCAGCTGCAGAAAACTGACAGTGAAGCCTCCAGCAGGAAGGTGGAGAAATATATTGCTTTTTCAGGGAACAGACACACAGCCTGCAGCCATGGACATCTCTTGGAGGACACCATATGCAAAATAAACAGCCCCCCCCCCCCAAAACAGGAGGGTTTACACAGTCTCCTGCTCAGAGCAGAGAGGCCTCCTGTCCTTTGCTGCTTACTCTCATTCCACCTGGCTGGATCTTCAGTCCAACTCTGATGCAAAGTGGAGATGTTCCTTCTTGCTAGGAGACTGGAGAAATAAACTGGGCTTTGGTAAAATCCTGGTGGAGGCCCATAGTCCCTGAGAAGGGCAGCTGGGGAAGACCCATCAGCTCAGGCATGACAGCACCTCTCTGCCAGGCAGTGCCACACCCACCAATACTTCCTGCATCATCAAGGGGCTCCCTCAGCCTCCAAACTGGGCCTTTTGCCCCTGGACACACTGATTTACCTCCAGGCACAGGCTGACCCACTGGTGGTGTGTCCCACAGTCCCCCTGTGCCTGCACTGACCATCCCAGGAACCCACAGCTGGACCAGTGCATTGGGAGCATCCCTGAGAAAGAGCCCTGAGAAAAAGAGGGTGATGCTGCAAAAGCTCTGAGAGACCCCATTAGCAGGCACAGAGCCAGGGACAGCCCTCCTGGGGATGGATGGAGCTCCAAGGTAAAGCAGAAGAGGGTGTGGATGGACATGAGCATGGGCCAAGGCTGGTCAGAGCCACAGGCTGCATGACAGAGCTTGGCCTGGCAAAAATTTGTCTTGCAGAGCAAGTCAAGGGCTCTGCAGACAACAAAAATGACAGCAAGAATACAGAAAATAACCATAAATACCCGTTCAGGTAAAATAGACCTCCCTAATCTGGTATGTGTCATTTGCATAACAAAAAAGCCTTTGTTGTTTTTTTTTAAGGTTGATAAATACCTTTTCTTTTTGAAAAGAAACAAAGTCTCTGACAAAGCCTTTAATCACCAAATCAGTATCAACAACATTATAATACATTAGACTTGGAAATTATAATCTGTGATTATGCATCAACTAATTAAATTAGTACTGACAGTTTTCAAAGTGTAGGAGAAAAAGGCAAAACACATCCCTTGCTTTCAGGGATGATTTTTCCTGGAAGAGAAGACAGACAAGCTGTAAGTGCTTTCTATCTGGTAATGAGGATCCACGCAGGAAACTCCCACACCTGAGACACAACCTCTCCTAATGCTTGCCAGGAAACCCGTTTCACAAGTGGGACCTAAGCCCAGTCAGCAGTGAGGAATCAGCAGCAAGTTAAAGTCCTGCTTATAATGAAACTCAAGGAGTCTGCCCTAGAAAAGACCAGGTACAGCTGCTGTGCCACTGAGCGAGAACCAGCAGCCTTCTGGAAACAAACTGAGTTTCATTGTTCGCCAAGATGAAAGCCTTCACTTGGCTGAGAAACAGCATAAAAACAATTCATAGATGGGAGCAAGACAAACTATTTATGCATAAGTAGCATTAATAGCCTTTTGTGGGTTTTTCTAATAATTTAGGGTTGCTATGCAACACACAGGTCCAAACACGATTCCAGCAGCAGCAACTGAGCAGATCCTCTGGTCGTTTTTATAGGAGCTGGAGCGACCCTGCACAGACACTGCTGGCTGCACCCAGCACGGTGCCCTACTTGCACAGTGCCAAGGGAACTGAGGCTAAAATGCAGCATAAGCATCCCCAACCACTTCTGCACATTTTCCATTCCAGGGAATAATAGCCATTTTGGAAACAGAAATGCCTCTCAGTCCAAACTCGTGCCACATGCAACACTTGTCAACTTGTCAAGATGTTACTTTATATAAATGAGCTTAATTTACATGTTAATAACACTAAAAACCATGGTGTGAGAGGGAGAGAAGAGATTGAGGAGAAAGTGGGGAGGCGACTTCCATTTGAAATCCTGTCAAAAAAAAGAATTTTGAAATATTTCAGTAAGCTCAAAAAGAAATCTATCCATTAAGCCTACTTGCATTTCATGTCTGGACTCTCTAGTTGCACACCAGCTTTTCATCTTCTGGAAACGCTTGCAAGTGGCAAGATTTTTAAAGCTTCAGTTGAATGGTTGTATGCAGGCACATGATAACTGGGCTTGGGGTGAATATATGGAGAGGATTGGGAGGAGCAAAGCCAGTGTCCTAGGTTACAATGTAAGATGTGCCCAAAAGTATATATTCTATCACCATCTTCATAAGCTGTAAAAAAACCAGTGGGGCAGTGTTCCTCACCTCCTGCATGACTCATCCCTGATAAACTCTGGGGATATCTCCTGTTAATGGGCCAGCTGTTGAAACCAGGTGGGGCAGTGTTTCTTATCTCTCCCATGACCCATCCTCCCTCCAGGGGGATATCTTCTGTTAATGGGCCCATCAATGCCTTGCCTCATGACTCACCACCCCATTGTGAGATGCTCTGCCCAGGAGGAGAACTAAGCGTTCCCATCTGTATATACTCAGAGGTTTGGAACACCACAGCCAGCCCTTACCTCCTGGATTTCCAGAGGACAAGAGCTACACAGCCACCACTGGACCCTCCAAGGAAGACCAGACCCTTTGACAGGATCACTGCCTCAACAGAACCATCACTCCAGATTACTGCAGGCACCGTTTAATTGGACTGCTACCAACACCCTGACCGACAGGGTGTCAGGTTGTATTCTGACTCTGTCAGTACTTTTTCTTTTTGTACTGTTGCATTTATTTTATTTTTCCTATTAAATTGTATTTCTGACTTGGAGTCTCTCTGGTTTGCTTCCAAACCAGTACAGCCAGTCAGCTCTGTGTGTTTATATGAGAGGAGAGCTGGGGAAGTAGGGGAATCAAATTGCTAATATCCATTCAAAAACTAAAAAAAAATGAAAAATCAGTTTGCAGTGCAAATGGCAGCAGCCAACAGTCTCAGCCATCCCACATTGTCACAGGTCCTTTTGCTTTAGCTGCCCATCCATGGCACAGCAAAACCAGCAAAACTTGCAGCATCAGTCCAACAAGTCAGCTTAGGAGACAGCAGAAAACAATATCTTCTGTATTTAATTGCTTTGTAATAATGGCCTGTGTTATCAATTCAGCATTTCTGTTTGCCTGAGTTTTTCAGGGCTGAAGTGAAATTAAGGTTTTCTTCTAATCCTCTGTACTTGGCCATATCACATCCTTGCAAAGATGCCTCATCAATTCATTTGTGCATGAAAGGACAGAGAGCATCCTTCCCAAAAGGCCTCTCCTAGTACAGAGGTGACCTGGAAAGTGACAATTAAAAGAGAACTTACCCAGGACTTGTAGCCCCTGTACAGTTGCACACATTTAGAAAAGTGTGGGCAGAGGCCCCTCCTCTTCCCTCTCCCCCTTCCCAGGCCTTATGGTTGGGCATTTTCAGAAGTGATGCAGCCCCAGAATGAATCTCCAGAGGTGCTGCTGAGTACAGCCAGAGATGAGGTCCGGAGACACCTTTCCTCTCCCCAGAGCTCTTGCCTGGCCTATGAGAGGATGTAGATCTATCAGGTGTAAAACACTCAACTTTTAGAGCCACTGCAGCCAACTTTCTGTCCTCTAATACACATCAGATAAACAAACCCATCATAGAATAAGTACAACCAGTACCAGAAAAAGTCCTGCAGCCAGGAAGTATCTCCTGCATATTTTATCCTATAATCCGCTGCACTAATACTTAACCACCACACCAAGCAGGTGGAAGTTTGAGGGCCATTGAGCACTGTGAATTTTCCCAATGCATCACAATTACCAAAACACCTGTGCTAAATAACTTTGCGCTGAGCCACTGTGAAAATTCACAGAGTGCTCAATAGCCCTTGAAATTTCTCATTTCTAACTGGCAGCAGAGTGGCTGAGTGCTCACACATCACACGGCAGCGCAGCACGCACGGACGCTGTATCAGGACCTCGGAAAGGCCCTTTTCTCCTCGGCAGGATGTTTTGCCATCCCTGTGATTTTCAGGCTGCTCCTCCTTTGTCTCCACAATTACACTCACTTGGAGCTGGTGAACTTCCGTGTGAGCAGACTCCAAACACAGCCAAGCTCCGCAGCTCCCCTGTCCCTCCTCCTCAGCCCAGCACAGCTGCCTGTCTCAGGACTTCCCTTTTCTTCTTGCAGAGCCGGGGCAGATGCCAAGTTAGAGGCAGAAAAACCCCATGGCTGTGACAGGCTTAAACTCAGCTCAGGACTGACCTCTCCATGCTGCCCATCCCCTTTTCTTGCGGACACCAGAGAGGGATTAAGGGCTCAGTTTCACTCTGGACACAGGAGCAGCTGAGGACAAGCTCAGCCCTGGCATGCACAGAGCAGGGCAAGGCTCAGTGGATGGCCAGAAGCTCTTTAGCTGTGGTAGAAGACAGGAAAAACTGCACAAGCCCCTGCTGCATCCAGCTGGAAAAAAGGACAAGAACAAATTGGAGGGGTTTCTGCAGGCAAAAGAAAGAAGGATGAGAGTCTGATAAACCTCCCTTAGGGTGGGGAACTACAGATATTCAGTCCATTTAGTCTGTCCCTGGGAAGGTGCTATGATCCGGTTTAAACCCAGAAGAGCAAAGAAAACTAAGTCTCTGTGCATAAACGAGAAAGAACTTAGAGGTTCAAAATATTCCCAAAAACGAGATTAAAACCAAATGAGGTTAGATGTTGTTGCCAAAAAAACTGATGTATTTTATTTAATAGTATAAAGAGGCAAAGAGAAGGAAAAAGGAAAGAAGGAGATAGAGAAAGAAGTGTGCGTGGGGGGGATGAGGGGACAGGGAGAGGTGATGGGGTTAGGTGGAAGCATATCACCCATCCAGGGGTCCCAGCAGTGTCTCATTGCTCCTCTCCATCTGGTCTTCTGGTGGTGAGGGTCCCCCGCTGCCATGGCCGCACCGCCACATGCCGAAGAGTACAGTATCCTGTGGATTAATATATGCTTTGGGCAGGTGGGAACACCCACATGCCTCCCTTGCAGGGGCCAGCTTGACACACTGTCCCTTGCAACACTGAGGGTCTGTTGCATCATCTCTGGTGCTCTGGTGCAGGGTCTAGGGACCCCTTTGGGGGGGCCTTTGATGGACCATGTCACCCCCTTCTGCTGCAGATAAGCTTCCCCCCCTGGTTGAAGGGTGCCTCATCTGGGCTCCTCTGCACAGTGGCGGATGGGCGGTCACTGCGCCTCTCACCAGAGGCTTTTCCAGCACACAGCCCAAGCCTCTCTC
>VZTE01000384.1:81050-137256 GCA_013397775.1 Eulacestoma nigropectus | reverse complement strand
GCCCCATTCAGGGTGCTGAATCTTTTGTAATACAGTTTTAAAAGTCCTTCATGAAAATGTTTTAAGGCATAAACTACAATATTTCAGTCTCTTACAGAAGGTTAAGAGGTGACTCGAGGGTGGTCAGCAAATGCCTTCACAGACAGAGCAGTAATAATAAGAGGCTCTTTAATCTGGCAGGCGAAGATATCTTGAGATCCAGTGGCTGGAAGCTAAAGGCATTTCTACAGAGAAATAAAATTGTTCTTGGTGCAGAACAATTAAGGTAATTAATTAATCAGTGGAACAACTTACCTGAGAATGAGACAAGATTCTCTGTCACTTCAGCTCTTTCGATTGGACTTCTGTGGGACATCTGAACTCCACCAGAGCATCTGGGTTTTGAAGACTGGAGAGGGAACGGGAAGTCTTGCAAGAAAAATTGTTGATGTGGGCTCTTGGGGGCTCCTTCTGCATAGCTAGTCCAGAACTGGAGATCTTTGGAAGACAGAAAACAGTAGCAGCCAGATGCTGCTGTATTAGATACAAATACAGAAGTAATAGCACAGAGAAGTGAGAACGATCTGGAGAATATAATGCATCTCATCAGATGTCCCCCAAGCCCTCCAGTGCAGGGCTGTGTACTGCTCTCTGCCCCTTTGCCGCTCGAAAAGAGCAGAGCAGCAGAAGAGCAACTGCTCACAGACGGAGACTGAGCATGGCCCCTCTGTGTCCCAGTGCTGGCATTCCCACCGAGGGCTGTGAACTACCCAAGCCACAGCCTGTCATGCTGGGCTGGGGTTTCCACATCCTGGGTGCTCACCAGCCACTTCCAGCTCATCTGTGGGACTGCACAACTTGAGCTTCTCTGTACAGCTCCACCACTTATTTGTAAAATGTTGCCATGATAATAAAGTTGAGCTTCTATAGCTAATCTGCTTATAAAAGTACTATAAACCTAATTTTCAAGGTTGCTTAGCTCATTGCTAAAAGGTTCACTGTATCTCTACCAGCCTCCAGCTGAAATCCAGATTATTTTTCAAGAGATGACTTTTTAGAAGCCTTAGGCTTTTATGTTACTTCTTGTATTTTAGAAAAGACATGTTTTGGAGCCCTTGACACAAATAGGAGGTGAATTTCAATGGTCCCAATTTAAATGTGTTTTAGAGTTAGTGATGTTTAAATACAATTATTTTTGCTATATTAGAATAAGCATGTTGGGACAAAAGCCCAATTTTCTCATGTGGTTTTCTAGTAATTAATACTCTAGACACTTCTGATTATAAAATTATGTAAATACATCAATTCACTAATAATAAGTAAAATAATAAAAAATACCAAACAAAAGAGAAAGGAGCATACCACATACACACAAACAGATAGGGAGGATTAAAACCTGGCTGGACAGGCACAACATCCCCCTTTCCCTAAGAGATCTATCACACAGAGACTTATCCAAACAAGGGGCAAAAGAACCATGAACACCAAGCTCTGGGAAGGTAACCTTCTGCTTAATCCACAATTAATGAGGCTACCTGGTAGATTCCCACCTCCACAAAAGCAACTGGAAAATCCCAAGGCCCCCTGTCAGTCCACTCACAGACTGCACCGAGGCCAGTGAGCCCCAGCTGAACTCCAGATCCCACTGATGAGCCCCAACTCTGTGCTGGGATCCTGCAGGGCAGCACTGGCACCTCCTCAGGGCACACACAGCCTGCGTGGGCTCCAGCAGCCTCTCCACAAGCTGGGCTTTTCCGTGCCTCACTCTCCTATGGCCGCAGGCACCTGTGGAATATGCTCTTGCTCTCTGCTACTGCCCATCCACAGACCACAGGACTGTGTGACCTCAGTGCTGCTTCACAAGTTGTCAAGCAACTGCCTGGGCAATAAAACTATTTACATTTTCCATGTATTTTGGTATATTTGCTGTTAGGTAATAAAAAACCAAACATTATGTTTTTCTGAGTACATAAAAGGCTTGTTTCACTGATTGCCCAGGCTTTAATTTTCTTTAAGCAACTCTAAATGGGTGTTATTGCAATTAGCCATCCAATAATCGGTGCTGCAGCCAAGGACCATTGTAGGTTGTCCAGAAGTCTCATGACTTCACTATGATGCACTGAGAAGGACTAATCAAAGTCCCATTATAATTATAACAAATCAAATGACCTGTATCATTAGGTCAATGTCAACAAAAGTGACTCTCAAATGTCTGTGTTGGAAGGTTTACACAGATGCTGTTCCCTCTGCAGCAGCAAGAGACCACTCTGAAGGTCACTGGAAGGTTGTTTGCTTTTTAATAGGCACCTGAGTTTTATTTGGCCAGCTTCTAAATTATTCCCCCCTTCTTTCTGATTAGTAGAGCTTTCAGATCTCACACAGAGGGCTCTCAGGCTCTTTGTTCTTCAAGAATACTTTTCTAATTAAAAAAAAAAAAAACAAAAAAAAAAAAACTCCCTCACATCTGCAGACAGAAATGCAGGAAGACAGCCAAAAATCAGATCCTAAGCATTAACATTTAACTATGGCCGTATTTCACTGTGGGCCTGTACACATCCTGTATAAAGGCAGATGCCCTTATGCTCCATGTCTTCTGGAAGTAGGAAGTACACATGCTCCATTCATAATTAATGGCCCAGCTTTTCCAAAAGCCCTAACAACTGCATCTGCTCCTGTCTGCTCAGGGTTTGACCCTCAAGGTTTAGCTTCACCACACTAATGCTCTGCCTGCAAAGTAGCCACCTAGGGCACGCTGGAGCCAGGCTTTATCACCTGGATCCCAGATGGATCCAAGCCAGCAGCAAACATAACCACACTTGTCCTCTGAAATCAGTGCTAGCTTTGGCACCCATTTCGAGGGCAGTGTGCTTGGCCTCCAACACACGGGTTTCCAAGTGCTTAGGATTGGGACTAAGACCTCCCGAAGCCTCAAGCAAGCTGAGAGCCCTCAGCACTCCTGCCAAACTGAATTACTACATGATTGCAAGCCTTTGTACTGCCCAGAGGACAGACACACTACAGCACTGCAGAGCTGTGCCTGCACCAGGCAGTCAGCACTTCAGCTCTCAGCAGGGCAGCAGTGATGCTCCTGGCAGGCAAGTTGCTGCTAAAAGGCATCGAAAGCCACGTGGAAATGGGCCGGTTGGTTTTGTTGGCTTGTTACCTAGTCCATGGAGTGAGATATGCCCTGGGTATATTTGTTCTGCTAAGATAACCAGAAAGAAAGCCTCTCCAAAGCAGGCTCTCTACCGCCAGAAGACTGATTCCATGAGTTTTTGATTTTTAAGAGAACACAGATATGTCATCTAGTGAAGCCTTGACCTGAAAACAACTCTCCATTCCTTTTTCTCATGGCTTTTATTTGTGCTTCTCTCCACCCAGCAAGACAGTTCCCTCTTGTGACCCCTTGGGAGGCTTCTCAACAAGAAAAATAAAAGTTTGGGCCCACCAGAAGGCATCAGAGGCTCTGGATGTGCCCTAGGAGAGCCCCCCATGCCAGGGCCTTCCATAGCTGGTGGCCCAAGTGCTGCACGGCAATATTCTTCAGTCAAAACAAAGCATTCTGCAGAGGGGAAACCCCTGAAAATAACACCTACAACTGTAGAAATTAAACTTCGTCAAGAAGACGCCAAATGGGTCCAAAAGGTATTGGTTGGAAGAATACACCCTGATACACTTGGTCTGTTTTCACCTCAGTGTTGTCTGTTTCTCTCTTGTTTTACGTGATACTTCTGTACTTTGGAGTGATCTGTGTAAAACTAAAGGGATGACATGAAGGGAACAAAGCTGGATAAAAACCTTAAGAGTACTTGCCAAACTGAAAAAAAAAAAAAGAAAGAAAAAAGGAAAGAAAACGTCAAGCCGAGCCAATCCAAATATCCCTCTACTTTTTTGTGCTTTGTTACATTAAGTTTATTTCATGATTCATTTGTAACAAAGTAGGGTGGATAACGCGGAATTGCATCACAAACCTCTCTGTGCATAAGAAATCCCTCATGTTCCACAAAGAAGGAAAGGATAACAAAAACAGAGCCCTCTCATTTGCAAAAGTGTTTGGTGGTCTAAGCGTGAGTGGAGATCTCTCAAGCAGTGCTGAACTGGTGGCTCTAGCAATGAAGTGGTCATGTCCTCACCAGAGCATTCCAGCCCTGTGGAGACAGCCCAGCCCGTTGCATTCAATCCTGCCAAGATGTCTTGAAAGCACATCTCGGAGCACTGGATGGTTTTGGGGCAGCTGCCTCCAGGTGGATGGCCCAGGACACACCCATGTGTGGGTGGGCCAAGAGGTCTCCCAGAAAATGCTGTCAATCCTGTCTTAAAAGTCACAGCATGGCAAATGTCTGAGGCTGCTGAGGTCTAAGAGCCTGACTCATTAAGCTCAGGGATAATCCTTCAGTTCAGGGTCAGCTGTATCTCCACCAGATCACGCAGGCTCTTCTGGATGTCAAAGCCCAAGATCTCCAGGCTTTGCAAACACAAAGGAAAAAATCCCTTGCCCAAGCTGCTCATATTTCTGACTGAATGTGTCGGGTAGACAAATGCAAAGGGGAAGCAAGCAGAGGGTAATACCACATTAAAAAAAGCAGGCTTTGCAGACGAGTTTATTGCCCTTCCAACACTAGCGCCTTACACTGCGAAATTCCAGCATCTTTCTGGTTTCCTTAGCATTCCTAATATTTCACTTGCAATTCTACACAGAGTTGGGTCACTACAAAGGCTTTCCTGAAATTCAAGGTTTCTGCATACTAATCCCTGGCTGTGCCTGTCACTTGTGTCTTTCAGCTAGGATCATGAAATGCCCCAGGGAAGCAGGGAGTAATCCCAGCTCCCCACCTGCTGCCCACCCTGCTCCCAGGAGTTGCTCCAGGAACGATAACCGCAGTGCTGGAGAGGGCATCTCCCAGGTGGCAGGCAGCTAGAAATGAGCTGAGCAAGCAGGAAAAAAGCACCTAAGATTGGATTGCAGGAAAGCTGCAGGTGTTACGATAATTGTAAGAGTTTGGCAAACCAAGGGAACAGCACATGTTTCTAAAATGACAGCACAGGCTTTTATACTTTCATTGCACATCTGTGCATCAGCATCTCAGCCACTCTCCTAAGCATTTTGAAAGTACACCAGAGCCACACAAAACCTTGGAGTGAAGTTCCAAGCACTCGACAAAGTGATAAACGGGATCACAACCTACTCTGCTCTCTCTCACCGACCAGACCAGCTGCTGAGGATGGGAATGTGTGGCACAGTGAGAGGTGACTCAGGAGTGCTGTGGCCGCTACAGAGGTGGGAACCTGTGCCTGCTGGACACTTTCAGCCATTTGCCTTGGTGAATGCCTCCCAGCTATACAGGAAATAAGAGCAGAGCATGCCTTTCATGCCTTTTGCAAACTAGCCGTGAGGGAAGAAGTAGCCAACAGGAGAAGTTTCCACTTCTGCCAACTCCAACTCCTCATCGTCCTTTTTTGTTTATTGTTTCCCCTCATATTTTCAAACAATTGCCAATTTTCCCAAAACTTCTGTGTAAGAATATAGATTATTTTCTGCTATAAGACCCCAGCAATAAAGCAACATTTATTAGAGCAAGTATTTCCCCACCTCTGCTGAAGCAGAATTTCCTATGTGGAAGGGAAACCCAAGCAAGTTTACTAGATTTTGCTTTTCTGTGCATCCTGTAAACACACATTACCATTTCCCACTCATTAATCCTGCAAAAGAGCACTTATAGTGTATTTAAAATGGTTTTCCTCCCTTACCAGCTCCCTGTGGTGCCATCCAGTTTCTGATCTGAGGGGCAATCAATAAATAAGCCCTGCCATCCGTCGAGGTTCCTGGCTGCCCAAAGAGAGCAGCAAACTCCAACGCGCTGGTTTATTACCCAACAGTAGCAGCCGGCCTTGGCAGTGCTAGTGCTGGGTTTAGATGTTTGTGTTTGAGTAACAAAGCAGTGTGGGCCTGGGAAGTCAGTAGGGCTGTTCTGTGCCAAACTACACCCAGATTCACTCGCCAAGCACTGGAGTTTCCACCACAGAGCGCTTTCGCCAACTGGTTGCATGGGGGTGGATGTCCATGTCATCATTTTAATTGCTCGGAACAGCAAATGGGCGGATTTCTGGCTTGTCAAGGACATTGTACAGAAAAGAGACATTATTAATCTCTCCAAATCCTAGCTGGTGAGCAGGGCCTTAAAACAGCTGAACAGCAAGGCAAACACACTCGA
Source organism: Eulacestoma nigropectus (assembly GCA_013397775.1). NCBI lineage: Eukaryota > Metazoa > Chordata > Aves > Passeriformes > Eulacestoma > Eulacestoma nigropectus. The sequence continues at coordinate 131,065 of VZTE01000384.1, read as the reverse complement.
CAAGTGGGCAGCCTGCCACGATGAGGGACAGCATGGACCAGGGCTCAAAGGGAAGGTGCTGCTGGCTGGTGAGCTCTTCTCCAGCTGCTAATAAATAATGCTAAAAAGCCTGGCAGGAAGCAGCAAAAACAGAAAGCGCGGCTCCATCTCATATAGTTTTCGGAAAGAGGGATATATTTTCTTGAGGCACCACAAATGTACTTTATGCACCCTCAAACTGGCAGTGCCAGCAACTGCTCATGCCAATGGGGTGTTGCCAGTGCCTGGCCTGCAGGAGGCAAAGGCATCCTCTGATGCTACCAGTGAAAAGAGCTGCTTGGCTGGCCCAGAATTGGCCTGAGGAGACTGTGGAGAGAGCAAGGGCTGTGCAGACAGGCTGTCTGCCTCTCCCACAGCCACTGGGATTCATGCTCCGCAGCATATCTGTGCTGACAAGCTGGCTATGGGAAAGGAGCAGGATGTGATAGGAAGAGCTGGTTTGCAGGTAGCTGAAAAGAGGAATACCATCTCACCACACTGAGGTTTTCAAATGCATTTTAAATGAAAATCAAACTAATTCTCCAAAGGTTTTGACAGGAGGGGGCTGTATGTCCTTGCAGGGAAGCACCACCCACCCACTGAGGATTTATTCCTCTATCAGCTCTCTCCTTGCGTCACCGAGCTCCAGTCACCGCAGAGAACACACCTTCACAGGGGAGCAGTTCAGTCCAGTGCTCCTCAGCACATGAAGGAAGGTACCAGGTTGGAAGAACCAATTTACGTAACACACCCACTGGTGGAGGAAGGGGTGGGAGTCCCTGAGAGACACAGTGTCCCCATTTTCTCCACCTGCCCTCATGTCACCATTTTCCCTGCCTTTAACTCGCTCAGCTCAGCCAGTGAATCTGAGCCCAGGTTCGCCTTGCCGCACAACCACTGCTAAACCCCAGCTGCTCTCCTGCTCACCTTGTCCATCACAAAACCACCCAGTAAGTCACACCACTCCCCCAAACCAGTAACTTTTGAACTTAAAATCAGATGCACAGCAAAAGCAGCAGTGTGTTCAGGCTCCAGCCAGCATAGCACAGCACGTCGGAGGTGACGAGCAGACTTAATCCAGCAGGCAGCTAAACTAAACAGCTGCCAAATGCAGAGTCCTTTCCCACAGATGTTCTCAAAGACGTTTAGGTATTTCAGGAGCACAGAGCTCTGACCAGCACCCAGAAGGAAGCACATCACAGGGCCAAACCTCTCCCAGACAGCACACTGCCTTTTGCTAATGGTCTTAAATCCTTCTTAACCATAGAAGTGCAGGAAGCAGATTTGGAAATAAAGGATGATAGTGGTCAGTCAGCAGGGGATGGCACTATCCTAGGTGAGCCTCCCCCAGGAGGGCAGCAGAGATCATTAGAGAAATTGCTTGTGCTTATTTAAGCCTCCCCAACTCTACCAGGAGCCCAGTTGACCTGCTGTTATCTGGTGGGTAAGCACAGATACCAGAGACTCATTACTCTAAGCTAAGGCATTGCAGGTCACTGTGCCTCCTAAGAAGTAAAAAAGATAAAAGATTCCCAATTTTCCTTCTTCCTGAGAGCAGCAGCCATTTTGCACCTCCATAAAGCAGGTCTCATCTGAGCAATTTGGCCTATACAATAAGTAGCCAGCACTAACTAGCTGCCAGCTTAAGACTAGCAAAAATGTTATATTCCTTCTTCAGTCCTATTTTTAAGCACTGACATTAAAAGGAAAGACACAAGGGAACTAAATCTGTGGGAAGTCTTTAAGAGAGAACACATTTCTTCCACCCGCACTTTGCAGATAACATCCTACATTTCCAGCTTTTCTGCTTTATTCCCACTCATTTTTCTATTCTCCTACCCACCTAATGAGTGGGATATTAGCAGACTAGGCAGATCTGCAGACACCTCTCATAGGTATATAGAGCATCCTCCAGATGAAGGTTTTTTTTCCACATGTGCCTTCCAGCTCACCTCCACAGTTCTACATCCTTCTCTTAAGTAGTGAAGTTCTTCCTCCTACTGAGTCCTCAGGTGATGCACTCCCCAGCTGATCTGTCTGTATTAACAACTTGGCTGCTTCTAATAGAGGTTTGGTTTCGTTTCATTTGGTTTGGTTTGGTTTGGTTTAGTTTCGTTTCATTTTCCAGGTGAGTATTCAGATTGGCAGCTGCAGCCAAGAAACAGTCTCAGAAAGGTAAATGGGCATAGAGGAGGTAATTAAACTAAAGAGTGTCCTGGCAGACTAGAGACATGCAGGAGAGCCAGGCAGTGCCATCAAAGCTGCTGCTGTCAGGCAAAGACCTGTCTGGAGGAAGAGGGGGATGGCTCCAACTCTCTTGTAGGAAAGTCAGCTGAAAGGAAGAGCAGCTGCTCTCCTTGGATAGTGCTTTAAACAGGGAGATTTTCAAGACCTTCTCCTAACAATTTCTGTGCTTTATGACTGTGCTTTACAGTATTTTTGCTTGAGACAAAGTTGATGCTCCAGGCCAAACACCGCTGCCAGGAAGTGACAGCTCCCCAGGGATTTCATTTGGCTATTTGCCCAGGGCCTTCCACAGCTCCCTCAGCAGGTCACCTCCCTCTCAGAGTCCAAGAGTCACTGGTTTGATTAGGCCTGGCAATTCCTAACAAACTGGACCAGGACAGACAAGTACTCTGAATCCAGAAGGTCCATAGCAAAGCCTAGCCATGGAGTTTGGGCTACATCACACCAGAGGTTTGCAGGGTGACTCAGCTTGTGCCTCTCTGCCCAAGTTAGTGTTGGGGCATGCTAACAGGCATTTCACAAGGCCTCCCAAATTACTAAGCTGGTTATGGTGACTGGCAAGGTGGCCCCAGGGCCACCCTACTCCCAGGATGGTCCTCCTCATTCACAAAGCCCATGACACAACTCTCCTTCCTTCAGTGCATTGCAGCAAAGCAAAAGTTGAAGCATAACAGAGAAGCCGCTGCAAGGAGGGGCTGTATCTGCTCAGCAGTGCTGCTGTAAGGCTTGGGTTGAGACCAGAGCCTCCAAACCTGAACTTCCCAGACCCCTCTCCATGCAGCACCTGAAACTCTCATGGTGGCTGAAGCTGGTGGCAGGACAAAGGGCTTCCTGCTGGCAGCAGGGCTGGCCCCAATGCTGTGCAGCAGGTTAAATAAATGCCTCAGTGCCATGCTGTGAAATGCCTGAAGCACTAGTAGCTTCTCCTGCTGCTGTAATAGCCTTATCTCCCCAACTCTTATTAAGTCCAAGCCCTACGGATCTGAATCTTTGCTGAACAGAGCCCTAAATAAGTAAATCTATCATTCTCCGGCATATGATCCATCACTGCCCACTGCGCCGCCATCCGTGCTCCCCCCGGCCTCTCTAACAGGCTCCCACTAACATTCAGTGGGCAGTGCAGATGGGAGCTGCTGCCTGAGGTGTCCCAGAAGGGTCTGCAGGCCCTGCAGGCAGCACCCCACAGTGCCACACCCCAGCAGGAGCCTGTGGCCGCAGCGCTTCACGCTGTGCTAATGACCACGACAAATCACCACCAACGCTCAGCCGGTTTGCACTAAGCTGCTTCACAGTCCTGGTTGATGCAAGTGGTGATGAGTTAGTGACAGGGAAGCATTAGTCATCCTTAGCCCACAAATGCCAGCCAAATCCCTCGTCCCCTCGATCCCCTGCCTGCAGTGCAGCTATGAGAGGGAAGATTACTCCACACTGCTGGGACCACCTACTTGTGCTGAATTGAGAGAGAAAAACCACAGTTCTGCTGCTCAGCACCCTCTCCCTCCACTTCAAAGGTACCTCTGTAGACACCAAGCTGCCTTGTAGGAATACTTCATCCACGATTCACGGGTTGCAGAAAACCACTGTAAAGAACTAAGCTACATGCATGGAAATGCCAGCATTCTTCCCCCTTTCCCACATATGAATTTCAAATACCTTAGCATCCAAAGAGACCTCAGCATCCAAATAGTCAGGCTGGAGTAACAGCTGTCTGCTGTTAGCAGCAGGGACTTGTCTGTGCTAGGAAAGCTGATAGGCATTGAAAGCAATGGCACAACATTGCCATCCGCAAAGTCCATCCCACTCTATGTGCAACTCAAACTTATGCTCTGAACTGCACCAGGTTTGCTAGGGGAAGGAGAATTGTGCCAGGGACTATCTCAGACTATGAGCTGAAAGCCTGCAACTGTCCACTGGCAGTGCATTAACTTGCCTATAATATTAGAATCTAACCCTAACCCTTAAAAATTCTCCTGGCCCCTGATAAGACACGGTATGTGCCCTGCTTGTTTGCCTTACTCCCTCACCCTACACACTCAGTATCAGCTTTTAGAATTGTGGCCACAATCACTTTATGTCTGTGTATTAATTAGTAAGTTATATTTTCCTCCCCATGAGCTTATAGGAGTTCAGTCTGGATCTGCCAGTGTTTCCCAGGCAGATAGGAAAACACAGTACTCTGCAGGAGAGAGAGGAATACCTGGCTGGTTGGCTGAGCTTCCACTGTTTCACTGGACACAGCAAGGAACAATCCAGGGAGATGTGTTTTGTGACTTTTTTCTAATGAGGTCAGGCAGCATGGTATTTTAGCTGCATTAAGGGTCTGCAATCACAGGCCCGGTCTTTGGTTTCCATGAGCTGTTCTCTGCTGTGTACGGCCTGCGGCTGAATCAATCCTTACTGTACTGGAGCTTCACCTTTCATGCAATTAGCTCAGAATTTCAGGAGCAGCACCATAGCCTCAGCAGCGTGATGTCTTTACACACATCATTGAAAGGACTCAGCTCTGAAGGGCTGGGCAACATGAGCCCACCACTTTGGGCTGCCCAGGGTCCTGGCCCTGAGAGCTTGGCAGGGGAGTGCAGGACCCCTGCTGCCTTTGGGGATCTGGGCTGCACCTCAGCCAGAGTCTCCAGGAGGATTTCAATGCCAGCAGCTGAGAGATCACCCTGATTTTTGGGAAATCTTCCCCAAAAATGAGGAGAGGCTGCTTTGGGTAGGCTGGGAGCACTCTCATGCTGCAAAACAGAGAGTTCTGTTTCTCCCTGCCCCACAAACATTTCTGCCTCAGGGTGAACCTCGGTCACAACCACAAAAGAAACATAAGGCCTGCACATTCAAGAGGGGAAGGTAACAGGACACTTCAGCTTCAATGCAAGATGGGAGATGGTGTGAGCAGCATCCTCCAAGGAGAGATTTAAGAGGCAAACTGCAAACACCCAAGAGCAACTTGAGTTCCCTCTTCCACACAGCTCAGTCCACAAGGGCAGTGGCCATTTCTTAAAATTCCTGGGAGAAGCACACTTGGGAGTGGCACAAAGAAAACTGCTGATGAAAAAGGCATGACACGCTTGAGGGGTGAAAGCAGGCACAGCCCCAAAGGCAGCTCTGATCTTCTCACCCTCCTCACCACTCCCCCGGCAAAACCCTGTGGCAAAGCACTGCAAAATGCAGTATTCTGTGTAGTGTTTTGGAATAAAGACCAAAACAGCTTTCATGGAGAAAAGCTGAGTTAAAAGTAAGAGATAACTCAAAGGATGACACATCCTTAGTGCCTGCTGAGGAACTCCAAGGGGAGCCCAGCCCAGGAGCTCTCTGCATATGGAATTGCGCCGAGCTGCTCTCGCGGCAGTGCCTGGGCACAAACATGCTCCATATCACAGCATCACCTTAAGGCAAGAGCTTTGAAAATCCAGAATAAGGCATTGCTATTAGACATTACAAGAGAAGAGATGCTGGCTTTTCATGTTGCTTCCATCCTGAGACTGGTTTGCACAGGTAGGAAGAAATGTTGTGTCTGTTTGCATTACTCACCAGGAGTAAAGATATCAGGAGCATCCATTGATAGCACATTTCTGTCTTTCATGGACATGCATCAGCATTTGCTGAACTCCACCAGCAAAACCGCCACAGGCAGCATCTGGCCAGAGCTAGTACATGTTGTATATGGACTGTAAGAGCTTGATTCAGTTCGTTTTCAGAGGAAGACACTAAAAATCTGAGTCGTAGAGCAATTTGTGTCAGTAGACAACAACCAGCTCTCCATATCTAGCTGGAACTGTCCTGTTTGTGCGCCTCTGCCCCATGCAGGAGAACCTCCACAACTGCTACCCTATTGGTAATAGCAGGAAACAGAGCATTGTTCCAGGAGATAAATCCATGTTTATTCCATGAAAATGGGACATGGAAACAATTTTTAATCCCAACATTATTTTCAAATACGTGACCTGCTGGCAGGTGACTCCACGGTCACTGGGCAGTGCCCTTCTCCATGATGCTCCAATGATCATGAAAGAAAGAAGGCTGAAACAAAGGTAGTGATCAATCCAAAATCAAAGTGTCCATACATCCACTCATTTATATATCACACTAAAGGCTCTCGTGGTTTGACACTGGCCAAATGCCAGGCACCCATGAAAGCTGCTCGCTCACCCTCCCCTGCCACAGCAGGGCAGAGGAGAGAAAAATTTAATGAAGGGTTCCTGAGTTGAGATAAGGACTGGGAGAAAACACTCCAAGGGCAAAACAGGCTCAGCTTAAAGGTACAAAGTCAATTTATTACTAACAAAACCAGAGGAGGATAATGAGAAGTAAAATAAGCCCTTAAAACACTTTTTCTTCCCCCAACCCCTCCCTCCTTCCCACTGACAGCGCAGGGAGACAGGGCATGGGGGTTTGGTCAGTTCATCACCTGAGGTTTTCTTCCACTGCTCAGGGAGAGGAGTCCTTCCCCTGTGAGACCGTGGGGTCCCTCCCACGGGAGACAGTTCTCCATGAACTTCTCCAGCGTGGTTCCAATCTCACGAGCAGCAGTCCTCCCAAAACTGCTGCAACGTGAGTCCCTCCCACGTGCAAACAGTCCTCCCAAAACTGCTGCAGTGTGGGTCACTCTTCCACAGGGTGCAGTCCTCCAAGGACAGGCTGCTCCAGCCTGGAAGCAAGGGCCCCCTCTCTCCACTGGGTCTTCCACTGGAGCACAGCCTCCTCCAGGCATCCACCTGCTCTGGCATGAGCACCTCCCCCATGGGCTGTGGATGGATCTCTGCATCCCCCGTGGATCCCCATGGGCTGTGGGTGGATCTCTGCATCCCCCATGGATCCCCATGGGCTGTGGGTGGATCTCTGCATCCCCCGTGGATCCCCATGGGCTGTGGGTGGATCTCTGCATCACCCGTGGATCCCCATGGGCTGCAGGGGCGCAGCTGCTTCACCATGGTCCTCACCACGGCCTGCAGAGGAATCTCGGCTCTGGCTCCTGGAGCACCTCCTGCCCCTCCTTCTCCACTGACCTTGGTGTCTCCATGTTGTTCCCCTCACATGTTCCCACCTCCTCCTCTTCTCTGGCTAGGAAAGAACTGTGACCCCACTTTGTTTTGATTTTCTTCTTAAACATGTTATCACAGAGGCGTTGCCATCATCTCTAATTGGCCCAGTTTTGGCCAGCAGCATGTCCATCTTCAGAGCCATCAGGGATTGGCTCTGTCAGACATGGTGGAATCTTCCAGCAGCTTCTCACAGAAGCCACTTCTGTGGCCTCCCTGCTACCAAAAACCAGGCCGTGCAAAACCAACACGGAGGCATAAGTAGTGCCTTATTAGGACAAAGTCAGAAAAAGAAAGTTAAACAGTAGAAAGGAAAAAGACTGACTGCTATGTCAAATTATCAGACTGCCAAGGAATAAAACTTTGTCATATATCATTCATGCACTAAATACAGCCGTCTCACTTCTGCAGCCTCTTCCTTCCTTCCTTCCCTGGATCTCAACACTGTTTGCAAACATAAATGAATAAAACCTCTCACCTCCCATGAAGTAAGTAATTTGTTTTTATTAATACATAAATGATAGAGGAAATTAATTAAGGAATAGAAAGGGCAAGAGGCCCAAGATCACACAGCAAGAGCACTTTAATCACTACAGTCTGGCCACTTAAGAGTAGTGCTTGCATATTAATGCTTTCCTGTAGGAAGAAAGCATTTCCAGCAGACCACCTTTCCTCAAACTAAGGACTCCCCCAATCCTGGCTAGCTTTCCAGCTTTTCAGCATCAGGGACATGGAGTTTTTCTTCACATTCATACCACACCTCTGTCCCCTGGTTTAATTATTATTTATGCTGAATATAAACAGCACAGGAGATGATCCTAAGATGAACAATGTAAAGGCAACAAGAGACAGAAAAACTGCTCCAGTCAGCTCATAGCCTACCTGCTTTATATTAAACACATCTTAGCACTGGGTGTCTGCATACTAGAGGAGGACGAGTGAGTTTTAGGGCCATTGCACAATATGAACTTTCCCAATGTATCACATTTACAGAACCCCCCATGCCAAATAACTTTGTGCTGATCCACAGTGGAAATTCACAGTGTTCAACAGCCCTTGAAATTTCTAATTTGTGCGTTCCCACAGAGGAGTGGTGCAGGGGGTGCATTTCTTGCTGTGTATCCTGCATTGGACAGGGGATCAGGTACTCCTTGGAGCCTGTCTGCACTCCCCAGAATTTGCGCTCCTATTTTAATTAATAAGCAATGCATATCTATCTGCTTCCCCATTTGCATCTAGTGCTGTTAATGACAAGAAAATACATCTTTTTAAAGTGCTAACCTAGTAAGAGGCATTAGGAAAAGCAAAAGCTATTACATGTGCAAATTTCAGAGCAATTAGTCAGAGAGGCAGAAACACAGACAGGAGATTAGTTCTCAAGTCCTCACTCCCATCTGCTTCCCCACTGGAGCCAGCAGTTCTGTGCAGACCCAGGAGGTGAAGGCCATGCTCAGCAGCACCAGCATGTGTCAAACCGATTTCCCTGCACCCACCTTGCTATTAGCAAGTGCAATGCCCTTCAGTCAACATCTCCCACAGCTTTGTGACTCTCAGGACTGGGTGCAGGCTGTCAGAAACTGGCCAAAGGGCAGGACTCAGAACAGGCTCATATCTAAAGAAAGAGTTTTCTTTCTCCATTTCCCTGCAGCCGACATGATTCCACTGAAGAAAAAACACTAAATGCATGTAGAAAGAGAACACAAATAGCTAAATTCTGTTTATGTGAAGATTTCTTTCCTTGACAGTGCTATTCTAGATGCATCACTGCATATTTGCAGTGGAAGATGGAAATACTTCTAACATTAAAGATAGTGACATTCTCAATTTATCTCACTTGTGGAAAGGTGTGTGTGGGAGTGTGAGTGACTCTTAGGAATATGTCCTAAGTAGTTTGATAAAGAATAGTACACATTTCTCCTAGGATTTTTTAAAATAAAGCTCAAAATTGTAGTAGAAGATTCTTGGCAAGAGTTTAAAAAAAACAACTTTGGGAAATAAATCTCATATTGTGCTCCATCTTGTAGGATTTTTGAGTCCTCTATCTCTCCATATAAAAAGACATTAAATTATTTTAAAAATGGAATCCAAATTATTCTGCTTCTACAACATTCTTGAATGCTTGATTGCTCCCAGTTTTGAACAAATCTGTGGCTACAGTTGTGTTGTGGCAAGGAAAACCTGTGCCTGAACAGCCAGTGTTTGTCACAGGTTTGGTCACTTGTACTGTGCAGAGCAAAAGCCTGTATCACCAAACTGCTCCTAAGAAGGGAAAAAAAAAAAAAAGAAAAAGGATCTGGTTTTCAGTGTCAGAAGGGACTCTTGCTGTTGTCAGTTAAAAACTCTCCCCAGACATGTGGGGAATTTTGACCCATTTTAGTAGAAACAGCCACCCCTGCCTGGGCACTTCAACTCTGACCCTCAGATTCGCCCCGAGCCTGGGGCAGCTCAGCCCAGCACTACTCCATCACCCATCCAGAGTTGGCAGGAACACCTCAAGAGCAGGGCAGGCTCCCACCTCAGGCTCAGCACATGCAGAAGTGCCTTCCCACACACCACAAGCTGCTCCTGTTCCTTACAGGAAATTGCAAAGTAAAAGTGCCACAGGGCACAGACAGGGCTCCAGATCCGCCCCCCAATACAAGAGCTACAAATAGCCTATTTTCCTCTGGCTGACAATACATTAGCAGACACATTTTTGTTGTTCATGGATGTTCACAGAAGACCTAAAGATAGCCTAGTATTGTCAACACAAAATGCAATTCAATTCCCTAAAAATAGCAGGAATACAGGCTATGAAGAGTTTGTTTTTCCCCAGTAATGCACTTTTTCATTATTGCCCTGGATTAAAATTAAATTGCTAACATAAGGACAAGCAGATGAATCTGTGGTTATGATAGCATAGAAAAATGTCAATACAATGCTTGTACACTGTATGCTCCTTCAGTATTTAAAGATTCTTATCTCCAGAATAATATAAACAGAAACATTGTGAGCATCTCATGCTATTAAATCAAGCAATGCTGCTCATATTGCATCACTTCTGGGTGCTGTCATCAGCCAGGCAGTGCATCAAATTTGGAAAGAAAATTTCGAGACTGCTTTTTGGGTTTCCTGCACAGGGAAGCAGCATTGTCATTGCTCAGAAACAGAACAGGACTGTGTTTTCATGCATGCAAATCCAATCATAATGTCGGCAAAATACTGATAAAACCCCTAAAATTTGATATCAACCCTAATCAAAACAAGCCCATACTAAGCCCTGGCTCACAGCATCTTTGTAGTGGGGGCAATGAGCTGTCAATTTTTGGTGACAGGCAAAATAGCAACTCCAGTTCTGAAACATTTAATACTATAATGGCTTAAGGAGTCAAATGAATTGTATAATTTCTAATTCCATATAAAAATAAAAAAGTACTTGAGAAACAAACTGCCATTTCAGAAAAGGACACATTCATATATTCTTCCAAGGTGCTTTACAAAGCCAACCTTTCCTCTGAAAATATATTTTCTCTTCCCAAGGTAGCAGCACACAGAGGTGGAGGCTGCAGCCAAACACCACAAAACTGGATTGAATCTCATTGCCCCACACATTCCCCCAGACCAGGAGCTGGTACTGACAGCTCCAGCTTCACCCTGGAAAACTTCCTTTACAAACCCTGTTTCATCCTGTGTCAGTATTCTCCTTGGTTTTCCTTTTTAGCTAGTGATGGGTAATTTAAGTTGCAAAATACATAATTTCACACTTTTCCAAGTAGTTTCATCACTAAGCCCTATGTAAATACATGGGACCAGTGATTGACAGAGGAAGGTTACCAAAAACAATCATTTTGAACCAACTAATTGGTAAACATTTTTCACAGATAATTTCATTTTTTCTTAGCAGCCATATTTTCCGGGTGTTATTCCCAGGACTGTGCACAGATGGACTTTCCCCATGAGACCAGTGGCTGGTACGGACACTTGGCAGTCCCAGAGAGAGAACTACCATGACAGCAGGATTAAAGCATGTGAAGCTGCGTGAAATCAGGCTGTGGAGTGTCTGAACACAGTGCAAACTGCATATTGCACATGCTGCAAGCAGCCCTGCTGGCTCCTGGGCTCTCTTAGGAGATCAGACAGGAAACCACGGCTTTGTTCTAGGAAAGGCATAAAGGGCTTCAGAAGTCACGTTACCAAAGAGCTCTGCAGGCACGGGCCAGAGTACAGCATTTTGTTATGTAGTCTCACCTTGCTGAAAATACACTGTCAGCTTCTAAGGAAAAAGAATAGTGATTGGATTTATTTCTGTAAACCAAATCCTTGCTTGCTTTACTTGCTGGCCAACTGTTGAGGCTCATGCTTCTATACATTGCTGTTTGGAAAACATTTATCTAAAATAATATGGACAAAAAAACTATTGCTGGCTATTGTTGGAGCCTCAGGGGAACACAAAAAGGAAAAAAAAAATCAGGGCAATTTCTGCTCTCCTGTAATGAAAAAAGCAAATGGAAGTATCAAAGTGACACCTCCATCTAGTAGAATTAAGGAATTGACTTTTCCTATCTTGAGTCAGAACACTGCAAAAAAATTCTGACAACCTCAGTTTAGAAAACTGTCATAGGGAAAGCAGGTAATTCATTCCTCAATGCAGCTCTTTAATGTATAAGAAAGTATACTTTGCAAACTAATATACCTACTGAATTTTACTCTTCATGATTCTCACTTTTCACTTCCATGCTTTCACTAATTGAGTTTCTGTCTCTTGTTATTTGTACAACAATATCTCAGGGGATCCTCTTGTTCTCTTTATAAAAATCTAACTAGAGTGCTCCTGTTATATAACCATGTCTTTGTACTAACTTGTATTAGTGGGTGTACTTCAGCTACATATCTGGAACATTTAAACATACTGGAGAGGATGCACAGAGTATATAGAAAACTTGGATGGTGTTTACATAGCCTTCCCACACATTTTGCCAAAACTGTATTGCTCCAAGTCTTGTGACATGCTAAACAAAAACAAATTTGAGCACCAACAAGGGCAAACCTCAAGAGCAGAAACACATATTATGTGGATACAAGTGTTATTTACCATAAATCATATGGCTGAGATCTTTAAAAGAAGCTCTTTTCATATATGAACTTGATGTCACTGACATATTTTCATATATGACTTGAGTCACCCCCCAGGATGTGATACTCCCCACAGGAGAGCTGAACATTAGTGCTCCACAATTACGTTTCATGAGACCTCACCATATGCCACACACAAAACTCATCTAGTGTAGCAATCAAGGCTCTATCCTGCAAGCAGCTATGAGAAAGCTCAGCCATATTCATGCAAGTCCTGACAAGGAGATGAAAAAAGAAGAAAGTAAAACTAATTATTGAAATTTATGGGCTCAGGTATTAACATAATGATAACAATTAACAAGGTGTTTATCTCCATTTTTATTCTTCATCTATGTGCTTGACATTTATATCAGTCATAGAAATTCTATATTTAAAAAAGGAAAAGGTAATTCAGGTCAACCAGGAAAAGCTCTTTGGGATCAAACTGGAGCAAGAGCTGCAAAGAATGGAAGCAGCCCTTCATGCCAGTCTGCATTTAGGCTCCAGCACGGCAAACATCAGACCTGTGAGCTCCCAGAGATCTGGCCCTCAGCCCCTACAGCCTGGCTGGAAATACAGAGGTGGCAGCAGACTCATGTTCCCACCAGGTGAGGATGCTGAGAGCTGAGAGTGGGCTACTGCCTCAGAGCAAAGGTGACAATGATGACAAATGGCTCCCAGGTAAACAAACAACTTTACCCACTCAAAAGGAAACCTGCCCTGTGAGTGCAATACATCTGGAGCAGCCCTCAGTGCTCCATGCTGGGGACAGCTCTGGGCCAGTTTGTGGGCAGAAATGACCTCCTGGCCATACACCACACTGTCTGTTTGTGCAGAGGGGCACCTGCTCCAGCAGGGGACGGGGCTCAACAGGTACTCAGCTCCTCACCAGCTGAGAGTGAAACCCTTCAGGGATGGGACATAAAAACCTATGAAGATGAAATCTGGAGACACAAGATCCCAGAGGAAAGCATCCATTTCCAAAAATATCCTCAGAGGGCCACTGATGCCCAAGTGCCACCAGAAGCCACATGATGCGTGCCATCCTCATTCCTGTTCCCTCCACACCCACCCGAATCTGATGCATTCCTTGCAAATGAAGACAGAGAGATGAAATGACAGGGTTTTGCTGTGGATAGTACACTCTGTTTACAGCTGCTGCTGTTGGATTTTAGACTGATAGACAGAGACTGAGCCTCTTCTGAAGCAATAGTGAGAAAATACCTTTGCTCTTCCTGCCCCTCCAGGGCAGATCCCACGGAATTCATGACAGGACCATAGTGAGGAGGCCGTGCTGGTGCAAATGGGTCACAGAAGTCCTTTGTGCTGTGTCACAGCTGGCCCTGGCACCAGCATTCACGGCCCCTTGTGCTCCATTTGAATGTTCTCTCTGGGACATTTTCTGGGACATTCCTTGGGCTGCATTCATCTTTACACTGCAAATGAGCAATTTTTGTCAACAATCAGTTCTTTACACATTTGGCACATGGCACTCTCAGTCAAGCTGCATGATACATTACATTAGCACTGCAAGGAAAGATATCTATCTATATCTATCTCTCTCTCTCTATATCTATGTATATATATATATATATAAACATATGCACTGTATTGTTTTTCCAAAGTCTGTCAGATCACTACATTATAACAGAGAGGCTATTACAGACAGGTTTAGTTAGCTGTGCATCATTTCACACTTTCATTACAATCTTTACTGGGAAAATGGATTGCTTTTGAGCCTCTCTCCATTCTCATTAAACTTCCACTCTTGCGAGGTGTCAGAACTGTAAAATGCCTAATACAGCCAGTTAATTATAACACCACTCACTACTTCAGCTTTTTCAATTACCCGCATTTCCACTGGCTGGAGCAGCCAAGCTCTCACCCAGGGTGAGTCAGAGCACTACTAACAAGGGAGACCAAGGGGTGGCCAGAGGACAACATGCTCTGCCAGGCCATGCAGAACCTGGAAAACCATCAGAAATCTTTCCACCAGCAGGAAACAGCATTTCTTGGGAGGTGGAATGGGAAGTTTGTGCTCATGCAAGAATGAAAGATAGAGATTCAGAGTTGTTTTCAACTTCCTTTGTTAACACTGGTAACTAAAAGTCCAACAATATAAACATTATTAAGGAACCTGTCCTTGGAGTTGCTCAGGGTAATAGAAGCTCTTTGTCAGATGAAAAATTGGCAGAAATTAGCCTGAAATCACATAAAAAACTTTGATTTCTGCTTCAGGACACAAGCTGCCAGATAGGAGTTACCTCTCTCCTTGTCACATTCGTGTATATATGGCAAGAGCTGCAGAAACCTCAGCTGATCGCAGCTCCCAGGGATCAGACACTGGAAATCTCCTCCTGGTACAATGGGGCAACTTCCACTCCCTTCTGTAAATGGGAAGAGAAACAGTTCAGACAGAATCTCTGACACTTACACAGAGTAAACTACATCCATGCCCCTGGAGTTTCTGGTGGTATTGGGCGTATCTGGCATTCTGGGGATGACACAAAGCTTTCTGGAGTTTCTGAACAGCATTAACACTGTGGTGATTGTAAACCCTGACATACCTTCAACAACTGCTTCACAGGGGAATGAAACACCTCTGACCACCCCATCCAACTCCCTCCCAGAGCCACCCGACCAGCTCCCACCTGAGCTGACTCCAGCCTCTCGAAGAAACCTGTTTCAGGTTTCTCATAGCAGCAAACCCACTAGGATGCAAACCAAGATTTTCCAAGGATAAATGACTCTCCTAGACTGCAGGCACAGCACATGGCCACATAAAGGTCACTGGTCTTCTTAGCTCTTTTCTCTTTTTACAAAAACAAAGCATCTAAGGATTTTCCAAGTCACACCTTGCTGTACAAATGAATATTTCATTCTGAACAGGTAACTCTCAATGTATTTATGGAGACAGCATCCGTGCTGTAAAGGAACACCATGTTCCAGCAGAGACATCCCAAACACAGCTGAGAAAGCCATCTCCCTTATGAGGGATCAGAAGATCAGAGTTGTGTTTTATTAGTTGTATAAAAAGTATTTTTAGCTGTCAGTTGAAAGGAAAAATTTGCATTTAAATAGAAAGATTAATAACTGTAATACATAGAGCCCACACAGAATAATTTCTTGTAACAGAAAATAGTTCATATTTTTATATAAATTGTTCACCTTAAGTCAAGCTACAAAAAATGATAATCATAATATTTTATGGAACAATTTTAATCTAATATAGCTTTGTTACATTATTATTCTCCAGTGTAAATAATGCATGTCTGCAGTTTTGAAAAAGGCTGGATTTAAAATACTTGTCTCTGAAAATTTAAAAGGGTGTGTGCTTTTTGGTGTGTTTACATTGTGCATGAGTTTTACTTATTAAAATTAAAAAAATTCTTCAGATGGATAGTAACAAACCATTCCTTCTGCTACAAGGACAGGCCAGGAGGTGATGCTTATGGAGAGCTTAATGAACTTTTTTGTAATGAAAGCTTTTTCTCTAGAACACACAGATTTGGATTCACTCAAGTATTTCAAAATGATACTGAACTGTTGAGTTGGTTTTTTGTCAGGTTTGAAACCTGGTCTTAAAACCTAAAAAGTTCCATTTTGGCATTCTTTTGGGATTGAGGAGCAGATTTTAATTTTATTTTGCAATTATTTTTCAGCTACAGCTATATTTTTTAAACACTGATTCCAAGCCACAGGAAAACAACCTCCTTTTCCCCTTTCAATCTAACCCAGCCTTTAAAAAATATATAAAAACATTGATGTTTCAGAGAAAACTTTAAAAAACCCTCTAGGATCATCTTGAAGCATTTCCTTTTTTTGTCTGCATGCATTTTGCTTTAGTGCACTAGTTATTTTCCCAGTGCTCAGGAGGACATCTGGGAGCAGAGGGTGATATCTCCTGGTTATATCCCTGGATGGTCTCCTGGAGCTGTCCCAGTAGGGATGTCATACCCTGGGGGGCTGATGGATGCAATTTCTTCCTGCTCCTCCTCTGGGCTTCCAGTCTCCTCCCAGCTCCCCAGCCCACCATGAGGGATGCAGGGGGGGAAGCCATCAGGAAGAAGCCGAAGCTGCTGCAGTTGGGCAGAACAGCTGCATTTTCCATACTGTGTCCTGGGAAAGAGGCCAGTGCAGCGCAGAGGTTGGAGCAACTGCTTGAAGCAGCTCCATTTTTGCTTTTTCACTGCTGGAAGAAGGCAATTCCTTTGCTTTCCCCTCCTGGACTCATGCCAGCAGACCTCCACCACACTCAGAGCATTTATTTTGCCTTTACCCAGGGGATGGCTCCTACATCCCATGGCCAGTTGGCTTACACTGGCCACTGTCCCCAGGCACAGCAAACCTGGCAGGATGCCTCTAGGCTGGAAGTGCCACAAGCTCCTGTTTGCAATGGGAAAGGAGCAGTTTCTTCGCTGGCCTCGCTATGAGATGCAGAATCTATTTCCTGCTGCAGCACGAGCACAGAGTGGGGAACTCACGACGTTTAATTTATCACTTCCTCATATACTGCAGTCCTTACACATAAAAACCTTTTAATTAGAGAAGAAGAATCAAGAGAGAGTTACCTGGCATTTCCCCAGTGCCACACAGATAATAGCAGAAAGCAAACCCCCTTATTCTGCTTGGAGCCACTGGCACCACTTACTCTCCCAAAATTCAGCTCAGGTTCCTTTCACTGTTCATTTAATCTTTGTCACTCTTGCTGCCTTCCGTTTCATCACTCAAGCACTGAGCAACAGGCACAGACACAATCAAGGAAGTTTGGAAGAGCTGCTGCTGGCGTACAGTGGAAAGCCCAGCACTGCTGGAAACGAGGGCTCAACAGCACACAATCAGCAGAAGATGCAGGATGCTCAAAAACACGGCACATGTCCATTAGGGAGCTCAGCTCTCCTTAGGCACTAATGCATCTGGACTCCAGAGACTGCAGGCTTTACTGTCAGTAGCACTGGATGTGCTACTTCCCAGCCTGCTTTTAGGTTGGATGGTAGTGCAAGGATTGAGATATTCATCTTCACCTTCCTGCTCTCACCCTCTGTGTCACCATGTGCCCAGAGCCCACAGTCTGGTGACACCAGCAGGGACACACTGGCAAGGCTGGCAGCTCATGGAGAATCCCTCTCCATCATCATAATTACAGCATTACAACAAAAACCAAAGGGATGCAGGAAACCACTATAACTTGTGAAATTCTGTACAAACACAAATGCATCAAAAAACTAATCTAAAAAGGCCCTTTAAACAGTCAAAATGAAAAGGCAAAGCCCTTGTTTACAACTAGTGAAGAGCACATGGGTGCTAATGAGGACAAGCCCCAGCATTAGCAGCAGCCCACCTGGACAGCAGGTGAGGCTTGGGTGACCAAACACCTGACCTGCCAGTGCTGGCTGGGCTCCTCCTGCCCCGTCTGCTCCCTTTGGTTTGGCAGCTCAGCCACTCAGGGGGACACAAAAGGATGGCAGGAGGTCAGGGGCAGCTCTTTCCCAACAAGTGAGCTGGGCTTGAACTTGGTTGAGGAGGTGCTTTGTCTCAGGAGATTTGGTACCAGGGATGTGAGGTGGATGGATGGCAGCAGATCACCCAGCTGGAATTACAGCTTTCATTGTCTGCCTCAGGACCTAATGACACAAGCAAGTACAAGCCAAAGCATATATCTCTTTGTTCCTAAAGAAAAACAAATCTGAAAAAAAAAAAAAGAAAAGTGATGCTCAAGTAGGAATTTACATTACAAATTTTTCCTTGTTGGAAAAGGCTTTTGGAGAATCTCCACCACAGCAGGGCTGGTTTAGGAATCATCAGGGCAGTGCTGGGGGCTGGGAGGTTGACCTGATCTGAAGACAAGTCACCCACACACAGGCAGGGCTTGGGCAGGTGCCTTCACCCCAGTCTCCACAACAGGTCCAGCTCCTGATCCTACCTCTGTTCCCGAGGTGATGCAGTTTCTGGAGATTCACGGGAGTTTGCAGCAACGGGCAGGGGGATGAGAGTGCCATGGGTAGGGAATTTCTGCTCCAGGGTGATGCCAGCACTGGACTGGCAAGGATGATGGGCAACTGGTTTAAACGCCAGTTCTTACAGCGTGGTCCCAAGATGCTGCTGTTACACATTGCTCTCCTGTGGCAGAGACACCTGTGCCACCTGACACCTCTGAAAGTAAGAAAGAGCAACCCTTTCTCCAGAAGCTGTCATGCCTTCAGGCAGCTTCACAGGCATTTGTGGTCTAGTCACCTTTCTTTTCCTATTGAGAGGGCCAAGACTGATCAAATCTTTTCTATTTAAAACAGCAAGAAAAGGAAACTAATATTCTGGTGCACAATGCCAGTTAGCTTTACAATATTTTGTCATATATTCCTTAGCTACTCAATGTTACTTCTGGAGCTTCTGAATGCAAATACTGCCTGACAAGAAGGATGAAACCAGATGATTTTTTTATCTCAGTTACACATTCACATATCACATATCCAAAGTTAACAAGTGACTCTCTTGTGTAAAGCCATTTTCTACTTTCCATGCATCTCAAATAACAGCTATGAAAATCCTTGTCTATTATATAGTAAGATAGTTTGCTGCCTTTATTTTTCTGACCACATGTGTATTGTACAAGCAGAGGACAGAGGCTTTCATGTTATCATCCTGCTCCCTGGTAATCTCATTCTGCAATCTCTGCTTTTTCATTGCTGTTTTCAGATGTTTAATGAAGCAACACATGGATATGAAATACCCCTGGTATTTCTTTTGCCCAGCCTCTATCATTTTCAATCTCAGAACTACTGAATAAATGGAAATATATTTACCAGGCCTGCTTTGCACTTCCTGAACAAAAATCCCTTTGGAGGCAATGAGAAATGTGGCTAACATGGACAATGCAAGTTTAAGTCTCTTTTTTTTCCCCACATTGCCTATGTGGAAGAACATAAAAAGAACACATTCACAGTTAATAGGCCTTGTCTGCTTTTTAGCCAAATGTTACCAATGGGAAAGAGTGTTTCCTAAATGAAGAATCTGTCTTTACACTCCACCACAGCCATTCCCTTACCTAGCTGCCTTCGCCCTGAGGCCTTGCGCAAGTACCAGCAAAAGCCCAAGATACAAATATGCCACACTCTGCATACAGGTGGGGATTTGCCCAAGAAAGCCATGCAAAAGCTCATTTCTCCCCATTTCCAGCTCAGAGCTGCTCCACTGACCTTTTCTTCCCACATAGCCATCTCAAATGACAGGAACAATCAGGCTTCCACACTGAAGGTCAGCAACATCAACCTTGTCCATTTTCTCCTTGCCCACAAGTTCACATACAACCTTCTGCTCCCTGGGATCATGCTCAGCCCACTGGTCTGCAAGAGCATACATTAGAGGGAATTTTAATGACTTGAACTTGTGCTGAACTTCCTCTTTTAGCTGCTACTTTAGTGATTTGTTGACTCTCCAAGGTTCATTCAGGACTTTTTTTTTTAGCCTTGACAGAATAGATAGAGTAGACATGGATTTTATGTGCCAACTCTTCTGTATTTTTGGCACTCCACTCATCACATGGCAGGTCAGTGAAATACAAGTTCGAGAAACAGAGGATGCCTCCCACGTATATCTGTGATGTCTCGAAGTAGCCTAAACTAATCTCTTCCTCTCTTCACCATTAGCAGTGACATTAAGCAGGAAGCAACGGCTGAGGATGCTTTAACAGCCACACAGAATCTTTATAAGATCTACTTACATTTATGTGGTCCATTTCAGGCTGGCTGGCTGGTTCCTTAGCCACAGCCTCACAAAAGGAGCTGAGTACACTGTTGCATTTTTTGTAGGCTTTTTAATTATTTAACATTGTCTCTGATTTTTGTATCAGCCATCTGCAAAGTGTGGCAGGATGTGTGTAATCTTCTGTGGCACTTGTACTTTCTCCATTATTATCAGATGGGAAAGAAAACCAAAGTTAAGGGAGATTAAGGTCAGCGTACTCTCAACATCCAATCACTGTATAATCCACTGCGTTACCGTCAGGGAAGATTATCAGCCTTGATAGGAACCATTCTTTGAGCCATTCACCTCTGCTGAGGCCCACTTCTCTGACAGAAGGGCATTTCTGTTCGATCTGAAGGCAGAGAAATCATACATAAATTTTCCACCACGTCCCACTAATGTGCAGCAAGTGACTGTGCAGGACACGGGAGAGGCGCTTCACTGCAAAGCACAGTTCCACTCTGTGATGTGCTTTGGTGCTCTGGGCCAGAGCAGAAGGGGTGCCAGTGCTGCCCCACTGGTCATTTGGAGACAGCCCCTCCCCTCCCCTCTCAAACTGCTGAAACACCGCAGGGATGAAGGAGAGAGAAGAAGCTGCACTGACCAAGAGGCTTCCTACCAGCCAGGAAGGTGTTCCTGGGCAGGATGAGGCCTCACAAGGCACAAATCCCATGCTGTTTCTTGCAAAGAGCTAACAGGCATGATTTTTTTGATGTTAAATGGTCCAAAGAATTATTTGGGGAGGGTGAGGAACAAAGTGCAGTGAGCTTGGGATGAGTGACTCCATGCCCTGCCTCCGCTCTCTCTCAGCAGAGATGTGTGACATTCCAAAAAATACCCTGAAACGCATTATCTCCTAGCAGGAGCAATGAATCTCTCTCTAGCAGCACTATAACTCAGCAGACATGCTTCATCTACCAAAGTTCAGTAAGGCTGGGCCCCACACTGCTTCTGTTAATGGTCTCTGCCTGTCTCTGTGTGATGGGTGGAGAGCAGAGACAGGACCCAGCAGATGCTGGGCTCTGCCATACTTTGAATGGCTGAAACACCTCCATGGTCCAAGAGCAACCAGAATACCCCATATTTTAGGGTAATTTCCCTCTGTTTGTAGTTAACATATAGAAGCAGAAGTATTTTCAAACTACCTTAACTCACAGTTTGTTATCCACTCCCAAGAAGCTGATGACTGTTGCTCTTCCAGAAGTCATCTGTCAGCAACAAAAATCTCGAAGGACTCCCTCCAACTCCATGCTGGGGGTTCATGTGGGATGTCAAAGGAAGGCAAGATGGAAGAACAGCTGCTGACCCTGGGCAGGCAGCATTCAGCTCCAGGAAACTCCCTCTCAATTATCACATTGTGCACAAGTCAATGAGGGATCTTCCGCTTGGGTGCCCGGAAGGGGACAGAAGAAGAGACATCTTCTCTTTCCTACAGGAAGATCCATCATGTACTCTGGGAGCCAATGCCTTATCACAAGCCTCTGCCACAGAATCCAATCCTTAAAAATTCCTGCAGGCCTACAGCAGGTAACGGCTGCAGTTCAGGCCATAGAAAAATGCCAGATGGTGACTTGTAATTCGGTCAGAGGTACCAAACCTATACCAAACCAATGCCTTAATTTGCTCATGGGGCTTTTCAATCACTTGCAAGTTACTTGTGTCACACCGACCCCTTAATAGTTCAAATTCCACAGCTCCCTTCATTGATTTCCACTTATTTTTGTTTTCCACAACTTGCAACTGCAGTACTCATCTTCTGTATCCATACCTTAAATATTGTGGATAACACATAGGGCAGGAATGGAAACCTCAAAACTGATTGATCTGGAACTGAGCAAATGAGCAGCCAAAGCCAATACTTTGAAACGAATCAAAATAACACAATTACAGCAAGCTACAAGCAAAGGCGGAATAAAAATTCATAAAATACTTCAGTTGTTGGAAAACACAAGGCAAATAATCCAAACACACCAAAATGTTTCATTTCAAAAAGTAAAAATATTTCATCAAATGAAGCTTGTATCTTTTTCTCTCCAAAACCTTTTTGGTGTGTAATTCAGTTTTAAAAGGAAGAACGCAAGGGGTTTTGTTTAAGGATCAGATCACATACAAAGTAGCTACGGCATCCTTTGGTTAATTCACAAATGATTCAGAAATTGCAGCCTTGGTTATCCTCTTTGAAAAATGAGGATAACTGGGGAGAGATAGGATCCACCTCATTAAATGGGGCAAGAAGAAGCCAATATCCTATTGAGGAGGGCAGTCAGTGCTCCCTCCTGGAGCACTGTACTGGATACTGAAGCACACAGGAGAGCAGGAGGACTGGTAGGGAGGAAACAGACGTGCACAGGGCAAGGGGAAGACCCTGAAAAGGACCTGAGCTTCTAAATTATATAAAAATCAATTAAAACCACAGATAACATTTTGCTGTGTTGCTTTCTTGGGCAATAAATGACTGTAGCTGTCATGACGAAGGCAAATGAGAATGACGGGAGCGGAGGCAGGCAGTGAAGCAATTGAAACAGGGTTTTTTCCCAGCAGCAGAAAAGATCTGGAGAGCTGAGAGTCAGGTTCTCATCATGGTCCTGGCAAAGTTCTGCTTTTTGTCCTAGGGTTTCCTGTAAGATAAGAGATCACCACTAATCCCACAGAATATGTCACATCTCTGCTCAGAAAGCTGGAGAGAAGCAGTCAAGGCTGAGAGGTGCCCAGACCTCCCATGCAAACAGGATCTGTGTGAGCACCAGCAAGGTCCAGGATAGGTTTCTCTTGAGACATTCCCTAGCAGAGAGGGACTGTCCTGGACCCAGAGTGGGAAACCTTCATGGTGCCTAGCCAACTTTACAGCTAGGGTAATGTCTTCATTCTGGTATACTTTTAATTATGTGCTTATATATTTAGCATTGCTGTATCATATGTAACTGTACTTTCATGCTTGGGTAGCAGCAGTAATAGATCAGCATCAAGATTTCTTGCATCTAATCTCAGCAGGAAAGGTTTTATTAAATCATTAAATAAAATCATCATGTGGTCTGCTTTTACAAAATAATTTTAAAAAGCTCAGCTTTAGAACTAAAACACCAGTGGGAAAGAGTGGGAAAGTAGTCATGAGCACTGTCCCAGAGCAGCTGAAGTAGATGCTGCCTATCAAGGAGGAAACAGAGTACGTGAATTCAAGACAAAAAGAGAAAAAGAAAAGCAAGAAATGATCCTTTCGAATTAAACCTTTTCTCACCTCTAACAAGGCTCTAGAAACAGCACTAATCAATCCAAATGACACTTTAGTGTAGAGATCTATTATATTCCTCAACGATCATATGGCTTTATATGTTATAATTTGGTTCTGAATTATGACCTACATCAATTTTAATTGAATGCTGCTTCCCACTCTACAATCAGACTGTGAGGAGAACAGAAAGGCAGTGGACATTAGAGGATTACTATCAGAACAACCTAATTTAATTAAGGAGGAGATTTATTAAAATGGTAACATTAACAGGTGTTTTATGAGACAAATAATTAATAAGATTTCTGTAGAACATTTGTAAGAGAAAGAGACAATATGCACTGGCAGCAGAACTCCCTGTAATGGGGTAACAATAAAGCATTAGGAACTGTAGATAAGATATTATGATAATAATCTGATATTGTAAATTATGGTTTGAAGAGGATTAAATATCATTACTGCAAATTAGTATTTATTTAAGCTCCAGCAGGCCTTTGCACACCGCCTGGAGGAAAGGTGGGCTGCTGACAGGCTCTCCAGCATGGTCACTTGATGTTCTCCTGAATCCCACTGCAGTAAGTTGGGATCTGCCAACACAGCAATAACGCTGTCAGTGTCCACCTAGGAAACCACACTGGGGCTACGAGGGAGGATTTCTTGAGAGTGAAGTTCAGCAATTCATTTTTGACCTTTCTGAAGTTACCTTCAAGCACTGGACACAGGCAGCCCCAAGCTGCTTCACAAGTTGCAGGCTCAGACATGGCCCCACAGGCAGAGGTGTCCCCTGGGGCTCCAACTCCATCCCAGCACACAGGACAGCAATGTGTGGGAATGTCAGGGCTGCTTTCTCCCTTCCTACTGCAAAACCTGCAGGTACAGCAAGAGGTGAATCTCAGGAGCATGAGGAGGAAAAGTGGGGCGTGGGGGAGAAAAGTAAGAGGGAGGAGCGTGCTTTCACAGCAGGGAGCAGTGCCCCAGCTCACTAAAGGGAGGAGTAGAAAGAAAACAGCCTCAGGATCTTTTCTGGAAATGAAGGTGCTGAGGGGTTTTGCCAGGGTTACTTATCAATTTACAGCTTGTGTTAACACCAGGACCTTTCTTAGCTCTAGGCTTAAAAAAGTTTTATCCCAGCCCTGGTCCCGGTGGCCCCCCAGGTAAGAGGTGGGAGACGGCCACAGAGCAGAGAGCATTTCCTCTAAACAACTCCAGTCCCTGACACAGTGATGGAAGAGGATATTAGCAGTGGAAAATTTTTTTCAAGGCCAGTACTTAAATGAGCTAGTAAGTAATGACTCTATCTTAGAGGCACACTCAATATTCATTCAGCATTGTACCAGAACAAAACCACTGCCTGCCTTCAGTCAGCAGCAAACAAGTCCAGAGGAAACAGCCCTCCACCTTGGGAAGCAGTGATGGGACAGGGCACTCCCTCCTCTCTGGGCCCAGGGTGAGAGACCTCCCTGGTGTGGTAGAAGGTGGAGTGGGCTGTGTCCCCCTCCGTCAGCTGAGCTTGTGGCACTGCTCACTCCCACTTGTCCTGCACCAAGGCAAAGATGCCCATGTTCATGCACAGCTCAAGGGGATGTTCATGCCACTCACTCAAGATCTGAGCCATGTTTTTTCTACTCTTAATTGGCATCTGATATCAACAACAAGCACAGTTTGCAGAGCAATGAAACAGCCACTTAGTGTCAAAGCAGGTATTACTTCCTTTCTTGGGTGCAAAGATGCTGATTTTGGACCAGACCTCAGCTTCTTGTTTGCTATGGGGTGGGTTTGATTTGCTTTTTAATCAGGCTGAGCCAAGGGAGAAGGCCTTTGGCTTTGCTCCTAGCACACAGTCCAGCAAAGGCTTTGTCACAGTCCTCTTTCACAAATTGCCACCAAATGAGTTTGGGCTATTTCAAACGCATCCATTAATCAGTTTTGCTGCTGTGAATCATTTTGGTTAACACATCTCAACTGGACAGTTTTGATCAGACTTTCCCTGTTTTTGGTTTCCAAGTTGTGGACTACAAACGTCTTGGAGATTCATGCCCAACCCAACACGAAATACTGTCTCTGCCAGACCCTGGGAACTTCCTGCAGGAGACTATTTCCATTAAAATTTTCCCAGTTCAGAAACAGACTTTGGACATATCGTTTTTATGGTTCTGGGACACTTATGAGAGCAGATTGATAACTAACCTGCCTTGACAGAGAAACCATTCAGCAGCCTCTGGAGCTCCCATATGTCTCCTTTCAAGTTTTATTTCATTTTTAGCAGTCTCCTTTACTTGTGTGTGCCCACAGGAAGCAGAAACCCAAGCTGGAGTGCTGGGAATACCTTGCTTCCCCCAGCAAGTGCCTTGTGCACAGCAGAGACTGAGAAACACCTCTCACCAGCCCAGTGTTGCAAACCTTGGACGTTCACAGTATGTAACAAAATCTCCATCCTATTTTCAACGGGCAAGCAAGGACTCCCAGGCATTTCGAAGGACTCATATCCAGCTTCCACTTCACTGACTGGCTCTGTGAATCCAAACCTCATGAGATCCCTTGAAATTCCCACCTGTAAGAGGCACATCTTTTGTGACTATTAATTAGCCAAATGTCTTCAATTTCACAGGAATGCTCTTTTCATTTGCTTTGTATCATGGATTACATGAAGAATAGGCTGGGGCTTGTTTGAACAGACAGCAGCTCTGTGCCCTACACACCCAAATATTCATACCTGCTTTCAAAGGCTGCATCCAGCAGTGCCAACAGCAGGTGTCCTGTTGGCTTCACACGCATAGTACAGGGCTGGGAGAAATACAAATGATGTATTTCAAAGGAAAAAGGTGCCCAGTCTATTCCCTTCATCCAAGGGAGTTCCTCTGTGCCAGTTTGAGCAAAACTGTTCCAAATGCAAAGCCTGCTTTCTTCCCTCGTACTGTAATTTAAATTACTTCTATGGCATGCCAATGTCAGTCATTGAGTTTTAATATTACCACGGCAACATTACAGGAGAATGAGTGCTGAATCAATAAAAAAATTAAGGAAATACAGTTTTTATTACAGAGTGATATTTGGAATTGATCCCTCAGGCTTTCCAGTCGCCTCAGTTTTGTTTTATATGCCCATGGATGGAGCGTTGTTCAAAGCAGTTTGAATGCAGGAACCAATCAGTTGTAATCTAATTTTAAATGGACCACAAGCAAACTGAGAAAATAAAGACAGGCAGGGGCATCATGTTGACAAATGTGCCCATGGTATATTGGAACTCTGCTCCGCCTAACTAGGAGAAATACTGTCTGAAATTGCTTTATCTATGTGTAATGCCAATAACAAGAACAATAGGGGGGAAACTTGGTTTCTGCAGAGACATGAAGAATAAATTTATAGAAAAAAATTGTGAAAAGAAAAAGTAATGTCATCTCTTCTTGGCTTCACTTGTAAAAAGCTAAACTAACAGCCAGCAGGCACATGAAAAGCATAGAATAAGCAGCATGGATGTTTTACTTGCTCAAGTTAACAAGAATTTCTCTCTAAGGCCAAAATCCAATTGTTCCTCCAACTCCTAAGTGAAGGGGCTACGATTTGCCTTGAGAAATTGTGGATGAACAAAGAGATTGTGATAATCAGCAGGCAGTTACACACAGCACTGTGTGCAGCTTTCTGCAACTTCACCTCAGGCTGCAGTACTAATTAATTTCAGCTGCTTTCACCTGCTATTTGCAATTATGATTTCCTCTCTCATTTCTACCACCGCAAGCTCTTACAGTTGACCGATCCCTCCCCTGCTCCATCCAGCCTGCAGAGCTCCATGGAGCAGGTCCTTAGAGCACAGTCTCCTCGCTGTTCCCAGAGCAGTGAGATAGCAGCACTGAGCTGCCAGCTCTGCTCCCTACAGCCAAAACTTGACACCCTAAGCAGCCCTGTCCTCAGTCTCAGTGTAATACGTTTGCGTGCTTGAAGCTTCAGCCTCTGCTCATTCTTCCAGAAGGTCTGATGGTCTCTGAAATGTCCATCTTCTACCTGCCAACTCATGAGAGTTATTTGCCCACATATCAGATATTGGCTCAACTTGAGCTAATTCAGATGGATTTTCCAGATAATTTATTTAGCTGGATAATCCAGCTAATTTCAGCCGCTGGCCCTTCCTGAGTCAACAGCTTTCATTGGTCTTTTACTGAATTTGCACCTTTTACCTCTTTATCACCCATGTCTGTAATTCCTGCTCTATCCTGACTCAAACAGCTGTATTTTCTTCCTAAACATAAAGAAAACAGAATTAGAGGCTTTTCTTTAAATTTAAGACCTAGTTAGTATAGGATGCTACCATGGTGCATTAAGAGCTATCCCTCTGAGACCCCTCCAGACCTGCTGAAATACATCTCCCATGATATGAGGAAGAAGTTGCATTGCCACAGGGGCTCAGCTTCAGGAAACACTTTGGAAACAGGTATCTTTCTAAGAGAAAAAAAAATACAGCGGTTGCATTGAGGTGGTTCAGCAGTCAATCTCCCTGGATAAAAAACAGATGAACAGAACGAATCACCAACCTAAATATTCATCACGGATTCACTACTAGGAGTCATGGCCACATTTCATTCTGCTCTGCAGATACCAGCTTGACCATGAATGCTGACTGCTGGTACTCTAGAAAACCAACAAGGCAAAATAGAAACTGAAAATGTTTTTCAGGCAAATAAACTGAGTGAATAATAATCAGGAGGCAAGAAAAACAAAAAAACAAACAAACCTTTCAACCATGAAAGGTTTCTTTAGTTAAAAAGCAAAAATATCCAATTAAAATGAAAGCTGTAAAAATAAATTTAAAATTCAATTACAAATGGAAAAGTCATGGTTATGATCTCAGGGAGCATATATCAGCAGCAAAGAAGAGCAAACAATATGAAAAAGGAACCTAAATGTATCAAAGTAAATTCTAAAACTTGTAGAATAATAAAAATATGAAAAATTAATATAATAGCATGATATTAAACCCTAGCCAGGTTGCAAATTTTATAAAAGAGGATGGAAAAGTTGTCAGACATCATGCAGGAAATGCAGGAATAAACTGCAGACATTTCTGTTCTGTATTTAAAATGGTGGGAAATTTGTTCATCTTTTACAAAGACATGGCAACAATTTCTATTCCAACAGTAACAGATTTTAAATAGATATTAAATGTAAACATTTAAGTATGAGATTGAATAATTTGCTCTGCAGACCATCAAAATAATTGACAAAGATCTCCCTGGAACAGCCACATTTTTTTTGAATCATCTGCATTCAATGAGGAAGCCTCAAAGAAACCCCAAGAAATTCAGGACCACCCCCATACTAAGCAGGTCTTACAGGGTGACCACAGCACTTAACCCCCCTACATCCACAGGCTGGGGTCTCATCCCTACCCTTCCCCAGATCAATAGGAAAAGGCACTGCTGCAGTATTTCTTGGCTTTGACAACTCTTTGCTGCCAGTTTGGTTTCCCTGTTCTCCAGCCCACCTCGGAGGATGCTATTTGTTAAACTGATCCTACTTGAGAGAGTGAGTATATTTGGATTGGATTTGACTATCACATTTAAACCTCAGAGCACTTGGGCTGGCCAGGAACATAAATACAATTAGTAGTAGTAAAAAACATTAAGCAAAGCTGCACTGACTCAGTGCAGAATGCTCTTCAAGCCCTGGCCAAACAACTGCTTTTGCTTTGCTTTCCTGCCCACTGTTTATGCAGCAGATGCTCTTCAGAGGAAAAGCTGTATCACCTTCACCCAGAGTCCAAGTTTGACTTTACTCTACATTTGCTGTCTTGCTTAAGTTATGCCAGTCCATCTGCAGGCGAATCTAATCCTCTCGTTAGCGAGCACCTGGTAGCTCAGCTCTGCTCTGCTGTGCTTCACATTACACAGATCAGCCGAGTATTGATGCAACATCACTGAGGAGAATCTAGATTTTTTTTTCCCTATGCTTTCTTCTTTGCAAACTTAAAACACATGCTGGAAATAATTTCAAGGGCTGCTGAGCATTGCCACTGGGGGAATGCAAGGGGCTTTCAATACTAAGACTAAAAGGCAGTTGGAAATTTGCAAGCAGTTACCTTTGAAATTAGATTTTGAGGTTAAATTCAAAGAAGCTTGTGTAGCTTTTCCCGGTCTCTCAAATACACTCAATGCTTCTGGCAGAGGGTAACAAAAACTCTTTTCTCTTGCTGGGTTCAGCCCACTGTGTCTCATCCCAGAGCCTTGGCCCAACTGACCATCTGTGTGGGGCCAGCAGCAGCATCAGCCAGGGGAGGCCAAACCACCACTGCAAATTCATAGCAGTGACAGCAGAGCCACCCTGAGATGAAGGCGCAGTTCAGCCCATGTTTGCTCAGTGTGCAAACCAAATTCCAAATTGCTTCCAAGCCAACTCACCAGCAGAGGCAGGATGGTGAGGGCTTACCTACCACATCTCCATCCCATCAGGTCCTGGATCACCAGAGACAACCTCCAGCCACCAGATGCTGGTGCAGGTCTTGTGGTATTATTTGCCATCTCTGTTTCAAAAACTCCAAAGGAAGCCAGGACTGCCTCTGTTACACCCTTTTAATGATAAATCCTTTCACAAAGAATTGACACTCAAACTAAACAAGGTAGAGTAAAAATATTATAAATGCAACATTACAGATGGAAAAAAATCCAAGGAACTTGCTAAAGCGCACAGAAGTCTTCTGTGGTTCAAAAACAGAAACAGAAAGTAAAGCCAGTTATCCTCAGCCCCAGCTTCAAGCTCAGACACTCCCTACAATCCATTTACCTGAATTCCCCAGTGCTCCTCCACCCTCTGAGGCACTTCGGTGCCCATCTCCTATTAAATAAAGGAAAGCACCACTGTATCAGAAGGGGAGCTGGTCAGAGCAGTCTTTGGCCAGCAAGTCGTGTTTCCCACTTGGTACTAATTTCCACTCATATAATAGAGTTTTACATCACAAATGTTCACATTTCATCTTCCTGTAATCTGAACATAGCCACATCTGCTTCCATGCCATCTCCACTTCCATGCACTGAGTGAAGGACATGTGCCAAATCATCCTCATGGAGAGGTCACTTAATTTTGGTTTGTAAAGCCAAATCTCCTGTGATCTCCATACTTATCAATCAATACATAAATAGCAAAATTAAGCCACATTATTCTCATTTACCACAAAATTAAATGAATTAATTAAACATGGAGAAAGTGCTGATGTCTGCCAAATTGTTATTTCCAACAGATAAAAACAAATTGAGGAAGGATATGCAGCAGGAGAAGAAAATTAGTTTTCCATCCAGCAATGCAGTGAACTATTGCAAGGAAGATTGTAAATAGCAATCAGTGGGCCAGACTTCTGCATCTGAACATGGGGACAAGAGAAACACATTCTTTGTTGTAGAGGTAAAAAACATTCTGAAACAATCCCCTTGGGGGTTTTTTGCAGAACAGAAAAGACCCTGGGGACTGGTAACAACAGGCTTCAGCAAGAATAGTTCTTTCAAACTCTGATTTGCAAAAGGACTGCTGCTCTGTAATTATCATGAATAGTTTTCGCTAAACATGTCAAAGGAACAAAAGAGAGTGCAAACATTTGGAGACAAGTTGTGACCACTGGAAGGTTTTGCATGTGGCTGAATAATAGCAGGGAAAAAGACTTTCCAGGACTCAAGGCTGGAAAAACAGAGAAAAATTGAACCAGAGCATTGAAGAATTTGGAAACTTCAGCATCTTCTCCTGTCCTAATGAAGATGCATCAACAGGCTGGTTCTGAAGTCATAGTCATAAGACAAATGCATCAATGCAAGCAGTGTTTGAAAGACACTTGCAATTACAGCTGCTCTGGAACAATGAAATATATACTGTTCCTTAAATAAACTGAAAAAAAAGATAACTTCTTTTAACTGTCGTGGGGTAGTAGAGAGATCTTCATATCTTCCTTAATGAGATTTTTATTGCCAGTGTAAATTTGTCTTGAACTGAATTTTTGTCTTGGGAACTCTGAATTATGTTATACCAAGTTGTTCCTGGTAAGCATGCAGGCTTGCACACATTTTTTGCTGTGAAAATGGCTCCTTCTGGCAAACTGAAAGCAATTGAAGCTCAATTTAATTAGCTGCCTTCTGTAAATATGCCATTATTCTTCTAGCTCAACACTGGAGTTATATTTACAAAGGGAACAGATAGCAATAATTATTTTGGGCCATAGTTAGTCAGCATTAGTTAATGCCTGAGTGTAATTGAGAGGAAATTAAGACAAGTGTAGTCTTTGGGGGAGAAAAAAAAGTCTACAGCAGTACAGACACTGCACCTGTGCGTTCCTTCTTGGGCTGGAATACAGAGAAAACTTTGGCTAAAAAAAGCAAACATTGACTCTGTGCTCTGGAAACAGAGAAGGATAACAATAATCACTTTACATTTTCAGTCATTCAAAATTTGGTGAAAGTTTGAAGTCTTACCAACCACCTTCTCTGAGTTTCTATTTGCTTCTGAAGTTACAGCCCCATGCCACAGCCACTGCTGTATTCTCCTCACTGAGGAAAGGAGCCCAGAGCCAAACAGCTCAGACAGCTGCAGAGGATCCACAGCTTGAGGGGCACAAGTTGCTTGGAAAGGTTTTGCAAATGATGTCCAAGAGTCCTAACGTGTCTCAGAATAGGGGGAACCTGTTCCAAGCATATTTTCCTCCACCTCTGAAATAAGCCAATACTTTCCAGTGCCCATCTTAATAGGATTCTTCAAACTAAGCAACTGCCCCATAGCCCTTTTCATCAGTCTGGATCTGCTATTCAAATTAACCCTCAGAATATATTAGTTTAATTGCATCGCTGTGTAGATGATTCTATTTAAAATTAAAGAGGCCTTAATTCAATTTACCTTCATCCACTTTCAAAGTAAATTATAGCAAATTAAGAGTTTGCTAATTCTGAATGATTGTTCACACTCAGGTTAAAGGCAGTTTAACAAACTCTCTTTAAATGCATGCATCTACTTAATTTCCATTACTTCCCCTTTATGTCACCACAACACATTCCTCTTTTTTTAGGCTTGCTAGTGCCAAACTATACATGTAATACTAAAAATTCATTCTTCAGATATTGCATTCCTTTATGTAGCAAAGATTCTTGAATAAATTTATGGGATTTTTTTTTTTTGCACATGCGTGAACAAATTTGGCCCACTGTTTCCATGCTGGAAGTAGTTGTTAATGCAAGTTGTAGGGTAAGGATGGTTTTGTGATTAGCTTATTGCACTGAGCAACAGAAGACAGTGTTTTGAGATTCATATTTCCAACAAAAGCTCTCCCTGTCATACTGGACAGCCCCAGTGGGAATGTGAGAGCTGAGAAACATGCACAGGCCATCAACATCATCCTCGCTGGGATCTTGCACTGACAGCTGCTCTGCTAAATGGCTCCTGGCTCCAGGGCTCACTCACTTGCTATGCTGCCTTGCATGATGGAGAAACTCCCTCCCTGGTCCTCAGTTTGCTCTAAGACAGGCCCACGAAACACTTTTTTTCACCTGCTGAATGCCCATCCAGTCTGTGGGCTCAGGACACCAGGGCTCACAGCACCCTGCTCCCAAATGCACTGTTGTCCACAGCTTTCCTTGAAACTCACCTTGAAATCAGGGATTTCTCCCTGCACTTAATGGCTGGCTAATCAGCAACACTAGAAGAAAATCCACAAAGCCACCTAATCTGCAGGGGGCAAGTTAATGGGGTTTGAGTGGCCAGACTCTGACAAGCCGGAAAGTACCCAAACTCCACTGGTGCTAGTGACTCCTGTGCTATTTCCATGCCATACAGAACTCCACAGCAAATCAAAGGACCCCCAGGGTACCTAGTCAACAGGTAACAAATTTAGCCCTTATGCAAATGAAATGCTAAAAATGTTCTTTTTTTCCTCTGAGATATTAGTACTACTAATGCAAAGTGCACAAACTTCATAATCAAGTAAAATATTATCTTGTGGTACTTGCAAAGTGCCAGAAGCTTATTGACTCTGTTTCTAGGAGACCAGCAATACTCACAGAGCTTTAGATGTCCTTTAGCCAATGTTCAGACAAAAAATGTTTTCATAATTTAAAATTCTGTTGTAAGGAGGGATGGGAAATGGCATGCACCTGGCATGCAGCTACTCAGAAATGAAGAGTTAGTATAATAACAATAAAAAAAGATCTAGTGTATCTGAGCACACATGGTTTCTCCTTTGTGTAACTACGATTTCAGAGCACCCTGCCAAAGCTAAGATGAACCATGAATACCAACTATTTTAGTCTTCAAGAGTTATAGTGCAGGAAATTCACATCTCTGTATTCTTTCCCGTAGCTGTCACTCAGGCTGATCCTTGTGAAAGACCTGAATTCAAAAGGCAGCTTTGGACATTAATTTGACAGCAGATGGATCAGATAGATTGGCCCCCCATTGTAGCAGTACAAAGCTGGAATACATTGCTGCCATGCATGCTGAATTGCTGCAGTGCCTGAATGCGCAACAGTCCCCCTTTGCCCTGCATAGTGGCACCACTGCTCCATGGGCTGGTGATCCATGGGTCTGTCCCAGGATACTGCTGACCTACAGACTCTCACAGGCAGATTCATTCTGATGGGCACACATACACTGGCAGAGTCATGGGAAACCAGGGAGAAGCGTCACTTCCACACAAGCCCATATCAGACTACAGAGAACTTCTCTGAACCAAGCTTCATCTGCTCTCATGGCTTCCAGCTGCTGGCAAAGTTGATAAAATATTGGAGATACTCAGAGAAACATGTGATACTCTAATTGGACCATCTCTCACAGAAAATACATCCATCACACCCAGAATTCCACTAATTTAAATTCCTTTCCTGTACCCAACCTCAAAGAGAGCACTCAGTAATAAAGTTGAGTGCTAGGGCTGTACTCGGCAAAGCAGCTCTGAGCAAGCGTCATCAACACTGACCCAAGTATACACCATGTCAAAATGTTCCAGTCCACCAGGCACATTTGGAAATTTGGCTCTAATGTCCACAAAACCCTGTTGAGAGCAGGTGTAAGATATTCTAGCACAGGGACAGGAGATGCAGAGACAGGCCAGAGTGCAGGTGGGGAAGGCAGTCGAGTCATTCCAGGTATGTACCACTTACTCTGACTGGGTGAGACTCCGAGGAGGAGCAGAAAAGAATGGAGCTGTGGGTCCAAATGAGACCCCTGAAGATGGCAGAGACAGATCATGGCTCCTGGGAAGATGACAAGCAGCTGGGGGTGTGGTTTTTGGTGTTTGCCTGATGTTCCTACTGAGCCGTTGTCCCAGAATCGCCCTGAACAGACACAAAGGAGCTTCTAGCATCCTAAATTAATTCGGGACGAATCTAGCCCTCTTTGTTCTCCTGCTAATATTATCCCCAGCTGAAACAGCTCTTCTCCACCCGCTTGGGCTTTTGCCCCTTGATGTGCTCACAGAAAACTAATCCCTTCTCAGCTTTTGTTTTTCTTGGCTAAGGAGGTCAAACTGCAGTTTAAATCTATTTGTTAGCTAAGATTTTGTAGCAGTTCCCATTAGTTTTTAAAGGGAGTTGAAATTATGTGATAGGGACCACTGGTTTTTTCCTGCTACAGGCACAAACTAGAAATATAGACACCTGGCAAATGAAATGCATACAGCATGGTTAATGCAACAATCCAAAGCTCAGTTCTACTGCATACCTTGTGTAACCAGGTAGGATGGTTGAAAAGAAGCCAAATTTAGCCCTCCTGAAATGGAGGGAAGCTTGCCAAACAGACATGCCTTGCTAATGTAAAGTACCCGTGTACAGAGGAAGCTGTTTACATTCCTGTTAGGTCTGCTTTGCAGTTAAAAACTTCTAATGCTTTAGGAAATACAGCAGAATTAACATTGAACACTGGGTATCTTGTACCGAGAGACAAACTGACAGCAAGACGCTGTAGAGGAAGATCACAACAGTGCAGTCTCAGAGGGGAAAATTAGGAAATGTCCAAAGGACATGCACTGAAGCAAGGAAGCCTGGAAAGTAAGGAGGTGCACTGACACAGCAAGGCACAGTGTCCAGAGGCAGCTGGAAGACGATGCTATTGCCCCATCAGTGAAGTTAAGAGAGAGATGAGAAAACCTACAAAGGGCTAGATTCTCATTAGCTTGCAGGGACCAAATGCTGACCTCTTTTATTCCAAACTTACCTGGGTGCAATAACCATTCAGATGAGCAGCAGGTAGTTCAGGCACAGCCACGAGTACATAATTGAAGCAGGGCTGTGCTTTCTTTGTGTGGCAGGAGAGGTGTCTCAGTAACACAGATGAAAATATGCCATTCGACCTTTTACGCAGCTCAGCACTGCCATATATAAAAATATTTTTTGAAGAAACAATTCACTACAAAAAGAGCTGAGTACATTTCTCTGTCACAGCAAGAAAAAAAAAATGGGTAGTTAGGTTTAAAGGAGAAGAAAGCATGTGCCCTGCTTTCTGACCCTGGTTTTTGTTTATTGTTTGGAACCTACACCATATTTTTCTCATTTTCCCCTTCAATTATTTATTAAGAAAAAAAAGAGATGGAGAAGGGTTCTCTGTTCTTGTTTGTGCCAGTGCTCATGGCTGCTGCTGGGGGAATACTGCTAACAGCAGCTACTAGTGTTTTATTAAAAATAATAAAGTATATCGTTATCATAAAATACCAATGTGATCAAAAGGATTGTTCTGTTATGCCCTTGTCTAAGTTTCTACTGTAAATTAGATCTCAGGTAAAAACAGTCTACAGTAGAGTATATAAAGTTTGGAAATTTTAATGTATTTCTGTACAAACTCTTCTGTTACTCAGATACATATATTTCAGAGCACTCCCCTCATAGAAAATAGGAATCTCACTTTTTTTTTTTTTTTTTAATACTGAAGCTTTTATTCTGTATTTTATAGATGCACAGGGGCCGATCAGCTCAACTCCATTGACTTTCATAGCGCTGCTCCAGATGCGGCCCCGCTCCCCCCGAGCTGACACGCAGCCACCCCCCATCAGCATCCCTCAGAACAGGAACACTGCTCCATCTGCTGGGCTCCCACACCAGGACAAGGACAGGGTGAGGGCTGAAGGAATATTCAGTGCGAGGGACAAATCCCGGGCATATTGACACTGGCATTAGGGCATTAAATCCATCGAGTCAGCCAAAGTAAAGCGCAAGGGAGTGCGTGATGTGTGTCTTCCCAAAACAAGTGCCGTCCCTTTGGCAGTGCTAGGATGCAAACCACGGCTGCACAGACAGAAGTGACTGCACACAAACTCATTACACACATCATCCTTCCGAACATGATGCCCCCTTGTAAGCACACACACCTTTGCTGATGCTCCCGAGGTGCACTCCAGGTTCCCACAGATTCCAGATTCCTTGCTGAGAATCAAAACCCCTCTGCAACCACCCCTGCTCTGACCATCCCCTTTGGCTAAAGCATTGTTTCTTGGTGGCACATAAATCTTGTTTTTATTTTCAGCCCACAGCATCAATAGTTCTCAACTCTTACTAGTGAGTCTCTTCCACTTCCTGCTCTCTATGCTGGTTTCTCATATATACACACAGTAAATTGCACAGTCAGAACAGACCTGAGGCACATCCAAACACATCTTCCAGTGCTTGGTCTTCCAAATGCAGGTGGGAAGTATCTTTCTCTCCCTACACACTCATACTCCTTCAGAAACAAGTGTGAGTTAGATGAATAAAATGGTGTCTTTCCCCTGCAACATAGCATGGCTTTGCATTGAAACAATCTGTTTAAAACCTCTTATTTCAAAAAAAGTCCTGGTCTTGATTATTATTCAGAGCATATTCAATGATTCAAGTGAAAAAAAAAATAGACATTTGCATTTAACTTCTCTTTTTATTGTGCTTTATTCTCTTCCTGCATTTCTAAGAGCTCAGCCAGTGGAAAATACAGGAACTGACTTCTTGGCTTTGTTTTTACTTTTTAACATATCATCACCTTATAGTCAATTAACTTCAGGGTCCTTTTTCATTAACAAAAAGCATCAACATCTGGATTGCAAATTCTGCAAGGTGATGTTCATTTATACAAAAAATGTTCTGCTGAAAATAAAGAAGTAAAAGAATGTAATTTATAGAGGTGTGTTTATTAACCCAGCAGCCAGCAGAGGTTGAGAACAGTACCAAAACAGAGGGACTGGGTGACTTGGTGACCCATCTGTAACACTCAGGGATGGTTTTAAATTCAGAAGTTTGGAAATATGAATATTGCCAGACAACGTTTTGGGGAGAACCTCTTGCAGCAGGAAGCAATTGCAGAAGCCTCTGCTGCTCAGCTTAAGCCAGCTCAGGCTGCAGGTGAGCAGTGAGCACTGCCCATCACACCACTGGGAAACAGAGATTATCTGGGAGCACACCGATCCACAGGAGCAGGATAACAGGTGGCAAGTGAAGGGAGCTCAGAGATGATGAAGTGGATTGGGTTTATGCATCCAGGATGCATAGTAAAGCAGCAGTCTCATCCCCTAGCATTAAGCATTATATTGATGGAGTGACTTTTTGGTCAGAAGCCATCTGCTGTTTCCAGGGGTAGGAGTCTAAAAGAATTTGCAATGCTGGCTATCAAGAAGGAAAAAGTTTTATATGGCTGTGGGTGTTTTCATGAGGCACTAGGCCAGCAACAACATGGAGGTACAAAATAAAAGCATTTCTGAAACAAATGCACAAGGCACTCTGCTGCTGAGGCCCAAGGGTGATGGGGAGTGACATTTGCCAGTGTCAGCTGCCCTCTGAGGTGCAGAAGGCAGCAGTCTGGTCTTTCTGCGAGAACTGAGGTAACTTCCAGGGTCTCCAGGTCTGAGATGGGCAGGGATTGGAATTGATGCATTTATGGACTGCAAATCTGATAAGGAGAGAAGGGGAAATGAGAGATAGCAAGTCAAGTATATATTGGAGAAGAAGCAAAGATAGAGCAGGGCTGGAAAGAAGAGCAGCAGGGAAGGCAGGGGACGGGGGTTATGAGGTGCTGCCAGTGACTGCAGCAAGAACAGGAACAAGCCAACAAAGAGTGGCTGACAACCGATATTGACACCTGAGGTGGTACGGGCCAAAGCACTCCACAAACCCATGAGCAAGGCTGCATCCTGCAGCAGGGTGCCACCAGGAGCACTTCTGGCAGAGGAGAAGCAGGATCTTGTGCACATCCTCTGGGGCCATGCTGCCACAACAGCCCCTGTGCCTTCAGGATAGGTCAGGGAGGGTATGAAGGGAGAGTGATGGGATTTTCCCTGAACAGGTTCAAAATTAACACACACCACTCCAGCAATCTCCCCACATGCCCCAGGCTGCCAGTCTCTCAGTTCAGAGCTGAGAACACACCATGCGCCAGTTCTCTGTGCTCCTGACCATGCTGCAGTACCTGGACTTTCTGGCTTCCCTGGTGTGTCACAGTCTGTTTGAATGCCACAAGAAGTGCTCGGCCATGGATGGATAGTCAGGGCCAAGACTTATCCTGGAGCAATCGCCCTCACCAGATTCTGAGGGCATTTATTTATTCCCCTCCACACTTTCATCCCCACCTGTGCAGAATGAACAGCAACATTTAAAGATGAAATGGAGCCTCGCAGAGCTGACAGTGTAAGACAAGAGCCAAAGTTACTGGTAAGAAGATGGGCAGCCTTTCAAATTTTCAAGCAGGCAAGGCAGGGGCAGAGGGAGGGACAGGACAGGATGGCAGGAGCAGCCAGGACTGCTCCTCTGCTGTCACTCCTCTGGCACAAAGCAGCCAAATCCCTTCAGTTGTCAAATGTGCACTATGCTATTGTTAATGATGCTATTTCTTACCATATGTTTAGCAGTATGGCTGGAATTATTCAGATTCTTCTAATGTGGGATTGAACATTTTGGTGTAGCAAGCAGCCTCAGGCTTGGGGAGCGGGGGGTTGAACTGCAGAAGGTAAAAGCTAATGCAGAGGAGGAAAAATGTTAGTTACTTAACAAGGTCAATAGCATAAATTTTTATTTTGTTTACTTCAGAGAGCATAGAAGCCGGTGTTTACACCCTGTTTCTGTTAATTACTTTCAGAGTAGGCTCTGAAATCATTTGCTCTCCATGGAAAATGGTGCTTTATGCTGTTAAAAAGATCTTCCAGCCATTTCACCTGGGAATGGTTACACTCTATAGCAGGATAAACTGATTCTTTTCCATCATCATAGATGGAGTCAATCTATGATATTCAGAGCCAGTGCTTGCAGGACCTGGAATATTGGCTCAGCCACTTGAAAAAGTAAAGGTTATTTGTGAAATTTAAATTCAGATTCAGATTTCAAACTTGTCCAAAGATTTGGGTTAACCAAAGACTCTGTTAAGAGCTGGCTTGCCTGGGTTTATCTCTAAATCACAAGTGCTCTCATCAATTTCATATAAATCTGTGTTCTGCATGTTCAAAAGAAAAGGCTTGATAATCACTGAAAGTAGCATAATGTTCCAGAAGGTGTGGAAATAGAGTCTTAGGAAAAACCAAATTTGTTTGAAAGCTGAATAAACCAAATACCTGTTTTGCTTCCCTTTGCCTTGCTGCCATGAAACAGATATCCCCATCAGATATCCCCACCACGTATTTTACCCATCTAATATCCCTGTTGTATTCTCACCCAGTATAACTAGTTTAATTACCAAGATCTTCCTATTACCAGAACGTAATTCTGGTACTCTACTTTCCTGCAGTGTCTGACATGGTGCTCTTGGAGCAGGCAATATTTCTGCAGGAACAAGGAGGTGAAAATACAGCCCTCAACCCTTCTAATCCTCTGTTTGCTTCTGCTAAAAGTGTAATAGGTCCTTACGTGCCTACCAGTGCACTGACAATACAGAGAACTGAACACTCACCTCATGCAGAGTACCAATCCAAACCCATTCTGCTTACAGCACTGGGAACCTGATGTCCCAACACATACTAGATAATAGAGGAGTGTTTCATGCCTCATTTTAGTGGATCTTCAAAACAGAAAGCCCATCAGCTTCTTCAAGACTAAAAGGTACTTTGGTAGAGAAGAGTAGCCATCAAGCAAATTTGCAACAAAAAGCGTGAACAAAACCAGCAAGTTTTTCCCGAAAACAGCATCACGCGCCCTCCATAGATGGCACTGTAATTTACTCAAAGCATCACTAGCCTGGCTGAGAGGCTCCTATTTCACATGAACACACTACACAGGCAACCCCAAGGGGCACCTAATCAATGGATAATACAAGGATGGTTCTTGCAGTGCCAGGTCTTGTTTAAAACAGAAAATGTGTTTTTTCCAGAATGGCCGCAAGGCCAAGGTGCTGTGTAGCATATACAAACAGTAAGGAACTGGATGTCCTTACCGCTATGAGCAAATACAGCACAATCATTTGCAAAAAACCAGCTCATCAGTAGCTGCCTTCATTACTTTCACCTTTGCACACAATGCTGCAGATGTGGGGTCACAAGCACGATGCCAAATAACAGAGAAGCAAAAAACTCAGCCCACTTGTAATTCTATTTGCAACAGCAAAATCTCCTCAAGAGGACCATGACAGGAACTAACAGCCTGTTTTCAGTGCCCCAGTGCTGCTGGATCTGCTGGCACCACTCCTGGGCCAGGCAGGACCAGTCCCTGCTGTG
Organism: Eulacestoma nigropectus; assembly: GCA_013397775.1. Lineage (NCBI taxonomy): Eukaryota > Metazoa > Chordata > Aves > Passeriformes > Eulacestoma > Eulacestoma nigropectus. The sequence goes on along the minus strand of VZTE01000384.1, from coordinate 90,102 downwards.
CAGCCCAGCCTCTGGCCACACTGCTTCCCAACATTGCTCCAAGCACAGCCCCATTTCCATTACAGCTGGAGTGTAAAAGATTAATGGCACAAAGAAATCCCAGGTCAAAGGTATCAAAATAAGCAGAGAAAAAGAAAACTTCTGGTCATATAGAACACAGAAATTACAATGCTACATGTAAAAAGAAATTTTGACAAGACATTTCCTCTGGGTCAAGATCTAGGGCCTGGCTTAGTGAAGTAAAAGCCATGAGGAAAGAATAGTAACAGATGCAAAAGCATCTGGGACTGAAAAGAAAAAAAAATAGAAAAAAAAAAAAAGAAACATTTCAGCCCTTAAAGTAGAAACTTAATAGTAGCAGGCTGTTCTTTAGCACAAATACTGCTTTGATCTGCTATAGCTCTGCCTATGGGTTTGCTATCTTGAGCATTTCAAAGAAATCTCTTATCATTGTGTACCTGCCTCAGAGAAATCATACCACTGAAGGAACAAAAAGGTTGATTGTTATTTTAATTGAATTTGTTTTCAATTTATTTTCAAGCTGTCTGGGGGAAACCTTTTTCACGTGCATTGTTTGATTTGTTTTTAACTTTGGTTCCATTATCCTAATAATGAAGCTTTTAAGGCATTTTAAGAAGCCTGTTTGTCCAAAAAGTTACTCACATTGATCAGATCAATACCTACGTAAGCGCCTGAAAGCAGGAAATAAATATGGATTTTAAAAAGCCAGCATTATTTTACAGAACTTGGGTTTGTTGTGAATTCAGATGCTCAGCATGAACCGCTGGCTTGATCTCTGCCAACACACACATCCATAAGCTAATGTGCCAGGGGATTATTTTCCAGCATCCTTTAATGCAGGCTACCTGCATGTGGTCTCTTTCTCAAAGGTGCTGAACACTTCCAGCTCATGCTGCTCCTGGTGTTAAGCTCCAGGCCAAACAGGACAGAAGGAATCCTTGAAATGAGATTAACAGTAAAGCCAGGATTTTGTGCTACAATAGGTTAATTAGTTTTCCAGGTAGTTAGCTAATAGTTCTTTTCAATTTTATAACAAACCAGAGTGGTAGGAGCTGTGGAGCTGCAGGAAAGGGCACTGCACATGGAAAGGGCTGTCAGACAGCTCTGCCCTTCTTCTGCAGCTCCCACTGATACCATGGGCTTTGAGATGAGGCCCTGAACTGCACCAGCTCTTCTTCTCTTGCAAGCCCTTTATGCTGCCCTGAGAGTGTAAAGGGATCCTGTAATCCCCTGCTCAGGGAAGTAGCATCCTCCCCACTGCCCTTCACGCTCAGACCTGTGGAGCTGCACTCTGCCATCCTGGACCTTTTTGCAAACCTGTTTCTCCTACAAGCCCAGCTGGAACCGTGGTGTGATGGCAGGTCCCTCACTGCCCACTCCCCTCCCACTCTAATATATCAATCGTGCAAAACATCCTACTGCACAAGAAATTGAGAAGGTTTAGTGTTAAGACAAAAAGGTTTTATAGTTACCTTTTCACTTCTGAGCTTTCTTCTCCAAGTGATACATGCTTCATTCTTGAAAAGATGTTTGGAGTCTTTTAACACTTAGAACTAGTTTTCATTAATAATGAAGGAGTCTCAGCTAATCTTCTAATGATCCCTTCCTTTAGTGCTTTATCTCAGTTAATAGCTGAGTTTGCCTGTGTTGCCTGATGCAACAGCAGTGGCTTATACCAAGCACTTAGAGTCACTTTTTACATTTATGAATGAAATTCATTATTTCTTTTTCATGGTAGTAAAACAGTGGGGAGGCATTAGACAGACATGCCGCATTTTATGTTATAATTCCAGTGGAGATCTGTTAATTTTTCTGAATATGTAATTTCCTGAAGAGCGGAAATGAAAGGACAAAAAAGACTAGTAATCAGTTGTTTCTGTCACTCTCTTCCCTTTCGTCTCATCCCAAAAAGGAAACAAACTGTCAGCACCATTAATTTTTAAAATGCCATTTTAAAATTAAATATTGAGCTAGGTTTTTAAAAGACAGAACAGTTTTAAAAATTAAAGCACTAGAACTAAACTAAGTACTTTTTCAGAGTATTTCTTTTTGGCCACTAAACTATGGCTGCTTATTCCACCTTGCCAATTTTTCATTTTTACTACAGATCCAAATATCCACTATTTACTCAGCTCTACCTTCACCTAGAGCAGCAAACCAGAAGTTTTAATAATCTGAAGAGGAATCTATTTAATATAAAGTCCTTAGGGAAGGACCTGCCATTAGTCACATGTTTGTTCAGCATTAAGTTCAGGTCTCAGCTCCCTGGGAGCCCATATTGCAGTGCGTGTAAGGACAACCCCTTATGGCTGTGGGATCCATTAGACGGGCTGTGCACTAAAGCAGAAATGCTAATGTGGGTACCTGGGCCAAATTTAAACCCAGGGAATGACACCAAGAAAGTTCATCTGAAGACAGGGAGGATCTCTCGGAGCTGCAATACTGTTGTTTAAAAGTCATGCCAAGGATGACGACAGTTCATGTTTTGCATCCAGTGGGATGGGTGAAAGCTACAGCTGCCTACTTGGGTCCCAGGGCAGGTCTCACATGTCTGCTCCAAGCATGGTACATGAAAAACTGCTCCAGCCTCATTTATTATAGGTTTTTCATATCTCCTCATGAAAGCAGTACACTGAGGAGTGTTACTACTGTGTGCTTAGATTACCCCACCCCTACCTGTATCAAGGAGCACTCTGCTGTTCAGGCAGTCCCACTGAGATGGATAAAAGCCCTAAAAAGTACGAGATATGCAGGAGGGAGCAGCCTGGCCCAGAGTAAACACCACTGTCACAAGTGTGTCATTTGAAGAGGAAACCTCTATTGCTGCACCTGAGAGAGTATTATCCAGTATTATCCTTTATCCAGCACCAGCTCTGTGCCAGGCTGCTGCTGGCAAGGCAAATCTCTGCCGGGGCATGTCAGAGGGACTGATGGTAGCACCAAGCAGAGGATGGAGGCCTGCCATCCTCATGCACATTTGGGGCACCGCGGTGTGCACTGCAGCTGTGTGGGGACCTGGTGCTACACACCAAGGCTTGGGTAGACCCCTACCAAAACAATCATGGACAGCCATGAGCTCTGGCAGTTATTCCACTGGGTAGTGTTCATGCTCCTCCAGCTGGAAAACCTTCATGACTATATTCCTCCCTCACTTTTAGCAGCCAACCAAGCAGGAGGGACACATGGCTCTGGCCTCTATGGGCAGGGCATCACCCTGCTCCCTCGGTGTGTGCACAGGGTACAGTCCCAGGCCCCTGCTGGGGCCAGGAGCAGCACACCTGCATGCCAGCCTCCCCACTGTCCTCATGGACTGCTGATTTAGATGCCATCATATTGCCCTCCCACTTCAGCTTTAATTTCTGTTCCCTGCCACTCTCAGTAGTGAACAATAATGCATTACAATTTTCAGGTGCCTAAGGCTTGCAGAGCTTTCTCGATATAACCAGCAGAAAAGAAGGATTTTGCATCGAAAGCCAGTGCCAACATCCCTGCAGTGATAACCATCCCTGTATAATTAAAATGAACATTTCACAAAATGTCATCTCCAAGCAGCATATTTTAGATTTAAAAAAAATAAAAAAACATTTCCAAGATCAAAAGAAGAGACTTATAATTGGGAGAGGGTGGAGGTGGGGGAGGACAGTGTGACAGCCCCAAGAAGTATTACTATTATTACCAGGAAAAGTTTGCTAAAATGCCAACTGCTTGCCCACAGTCAAAGGAAGCACCAGTTTACTTGCTAATTGCCTTAATTAATTAACTGGCATTGTCCTGGATTTCCTGAAGCTGGGTTTACTGTGGGAATCAATTTTAAAGAGCTTCCAGAAAGAAAATTTAAATTTATGCTTAAAGACTTTACAGCTTAGTAAACAAGAGCCTGCTTCCAAACCATTTGGACAAAACCACAGCCATGATTTATGGAGACAAAGTCTTTTTTCCCATAGAGTCTGTTGTGATCAGCTATATTGACCTACTGCACAGCACAAACTTCCCTGAATTAATCCCTCTTTGAACTACAGCAGCTCTTTTAGAAAAACACCCCATTCTGATTATAAAACTGGCAGTGAATCAGAAGCCAGTGTCATCGGGGTGTGCTGTACCAGGGAGTCCCACTGAAAGCCCTGCTCCTTTTCACCACTGATTTGTTCAGTTCCATACTCCACCCACTTCTGGCCTTCCCTTCTGCTGGATCAAGGGCAATGTGGCAAGCCCTTGCTCCCTGTACAAGAACTTACAGATGGTGAGTGAGTTTTCATTACTACAGCTGTGATCTTCCAGACTTTCTCAATTAAATGGGAATGAAAACAGGCCATGAGCTTCCTCATGGCCCTCTGAGGCTATTCCATCTTATCATGCTTTTCAAGCTCAGGACATAGTTGCACCCAGTGACAGATATTAGGGCCGCACCATTTTACTGAGAGTCCTGTTAATGTACACAATTATCTGCTCTATAACTTCTGACCACAACATTGCATTAGACTTTCTCCCATCCCACAGATTATCCAGCTTGTGCTCTAAATTTTACTTTAATCACTATTTCCAGGGTTAGCAATTCTCACTCCGTAAACTTGACTACTGATTCCTCTTTGGCTGTGGTAAAACAGTTATCTAAATCTAATTTTAGATCCTAAAGTTATCTGTTACATGAAACAGCAACTAAGAAAGCACACATATACACACAGAAGAGTTTTCACATATTAAACTTGAGTTTTCTCTTCCTGAGTTCACCAGGGCCCTTTCTTTCCTGGAGTTCTGCAGAAGACACTGGTGTAGGGCAATACTCACCTTACTGCAGGCTTGACCCATCGAGGCCCAGAACCCAAAATGTACTTTGTGACCAGTGGAGTGAAAAAGGATTCATCTCACTGCTCTTACATGTCTATTTTTTGGATGATAAATGACATCTGTAAAGTACCAGTTTCCTCTCACTGACTGTAGTAGAAACTACATGTCCAAACTAAGATGAACACATCTACATCAGGTTAGGCGAGTCTCAGCCTTTGAGTCTAAATAAAACAGTGCAGATAAGAACAGCATAATATGTATGGCCTTATTAAAGTGTTCCAGTAGTAAAACACTCATCACATAAATATGGAAGTGCATACTTCTTTAAATAATGTATCTTAAGCGCTAATTTTGATGTCAGCTTCTGCTCTTACATGCCTCTAACGAGACGAGTAAGTAAGGAGTTCTCCCAGCTCAGCCCTTGTAAAGAATAGCTGGGTAGGATCTGCCCCTCCCAAGAAGAGGCACACAGAGATGGTTTTTTGGTTCTCCAACAAGGTCAGCAGCACAAAGTCGGGTGGACAATGTATCCCTCTCACCTGTATATTAATATTACAGTCATTTTTGCCTTGAGGTGCAGGAGAACATCACAGTTTAGCAACATTTCTCTTCTCTATTTTGTGGAATGGCTCATTTAGCAATGACAAAATCTTCCTTGAGAAAACTATATTCTGTGAAGGAAAGGCTCAACAATTCAACAAAAAGTTTTAAAGAGAAAGCTGAATGGAAGGCAAACACAGCCATTTTTCTTCTGTTTTTCCTAATATGCAAATAAAACAGTTCCCCCCTCCTCCTGGCAGGAGCAGAGGGGCAACTTATGGAGCAATGCTGATCCCCTAAAAACAGAGAATATCTCAGAAAAATTAAATGGAAGAGGTATGCCTGCCATGCTGACAGATTACACTAGGCATTTGGGTGTTCACCCTGCCAAACAGCTACAGGAGCTGCAAAGAAAGTGGTGAGAACTGCTGTGAGGAAGAGGTAGAATTTGCATAAATTCATGTATGTCTCAGCCCCTGAACATGCATTTCTATGAAGGACTGAGAGTAAGAAAGTCGTCCATGTACTGGTGTCAGGTTTGGTGTGAAATATGTCCTCTGGCACTGAATGGGGGCATTTACATAAGGAAGAAGTGTTGGAGTTTCTGCTGTTTTGTCCATCAGCTGCAGAGAAATTTGGTGAGACTTGAGGAGGGGCAACAGACACAGTGGGAAACAGAGGGAGAGGACGGAAGAGGGATATGGCCAGGAGAAGGACGGCCTACATTTTAAATCAGCTTGTCATCCAACAGCTTCCCTCACCTTAGAAAGGGCTCCTTTCTCAGCACAGCTCTTTTGCGCTTGTCTGACTGTAAATTCCTCTTGAGGAACCTAAGCTGGAGTTGGTCTCATGGCAGTGGGGATAATCTGGAACATGGCATTGTGGATGCAGGGCAAGGAGCTATGTGCTGCCAGGGACTGCCCAGGCACTGGCAGTGGGGCAAGGCTGTGAAACACTGTAGTTTGGTGTCTTTGGCCTATCTGGAGCTGCAGCAGTCCTGGCCCAGCTGGACAGGCTTCAATTTGCACACATCCAGCCTCACAGCAACCTCACCCCCCAAGCAAATAAACTGGAGCTTATCTGCCATGGCCACTTCTCTGAATATCCAGCATTGGTCATTTCCAGGAGAAGACCTTCCCATTAACTTCTTGAAAGAAGAACTTCTTCTTTGACTGAAGCTGTTCAGTGAATCCTGTATTACAGAGAATGTTTTTAATAATCCCTAGCACTAGAAATTCAGTCCTTGTCACTCAACCAGGTGACAAATGGGAGGCCAGAAAAGGAGCTTAAGAGGCAGAAGGGAAAGTAGAACAAGGGGGAGTGATAAATATCAGGTAAATACTGGGGTCCCAGGCAGAAACATCAAAGCAGCCCACCAAGAGTGCACTTAGGAAGAATAAGACTGCACAGAGTGAAACAGGAAAGTTCATTTTTTTGCTATAGGAAATTAAGTTGCAGTGATGGTTGCTGGGTAACCTGTCCCCAGTCAGGGCATAAAAACACACCATGAGCAGTTCCCACCCTCTCTCCTCTCTGAGGCAGGTTGACCTTTTCTGGGGATAGGAAAGGCACACGGTGTCTTTCTTCACCATCAAAATCTCTTCCATTCATCACTGAGCCTTTGGGCTGGATGACACCTGAATAATCCTGCACAGCAGGGGAAATTTCTGCTGGACAACTAGCAGGGCACCCCAGCATTACGGGGCTTTGCTTGACTTCATGTCCAACAATAGAAAAATTCACCTGACAGTTCAGTCTTTCCTCTGCAAAAATCCTCCAGTACCAACACAGAGGCACAGGTAAGTCATGCACTGGCCCACTGCCCAGCTTAGTGCTTGGCTTGGCTTCAGCAGTTCAGCTGACACACACATCTTTCTTTCATGTCCTTTCCCCAGAGTCCCTTCTCCTCCTTCCCCACCACCTTCCATCACCACTCACCCCCGTGCACATACTCTCCATTCACAGGCAGGGCTGCTTGTGATGCCCTACTCTGCTCACACAGGCCCCTGTTCAGGCTGTGCTGTGCCTTATTCTGCAAGTTATCACACAAAAAGTATAAAATTAAAATCGATAGAACTATTGAGATGGATACCCCAGACCCGATTGGAAAAGAGCAAAACAGCCCAGAGAGGAAAGTGGGAGATGATCTTGTCATGTCACATCCAGCTTTTCCACACATCCATGTGCTGCCTCGTGCAGCAACAGCCCAGCCCATTAGATACACCCAGCCCTTCGCTCACCTCTTTAGACACCAGTCATTGATAATCTGTGCAATTAGTGTAAGGCTTACAGTTGGACTCAATGATCTTAAAGGTCTTTTCCAACCTAAATGATTCTATAATTAATCCTGCCTGTCAGCAAAGCTACAGCATCTCTGCACACAGCAATACCCTACAATAGCTGAATATATTGCACAAGAGGAAGAATCTTCTTAATGGATTTCTGCAGCAAGAGTGGAAAATGGGGGTGTTCCCAGCTACATATATCCTAGTGAGAGGTAATGAATGGCACACCCACAGCATTTTGCTAATAACCTCAAATAGAGTGAAGAGTTCAGATGGGAGGAGTAATTTTTTTTTTTTTCTGGTAAAAGTTTGATGAGCTTTCAGAATCAAATATTTCAGAGCTTGCTCATTGCTAATTAAGGGTTAGTATACTAAATTAGCAGTAAATTAACATTCATTTCTCTGCTAGTACACTAGAGCAGGAAATTACCCAAATTATTCAGGCAGTGACATTCATCACTAGGTGGAATTACTGTAGCTTAAACAAGATTTAGTGCTACTCTGTAGCTAATATTCACAGCTGTAGGAAAAGAGAGGCAGGCTCCCTCATTCACAGCCGTTTTGACAGGAGAGGTGTCAAGACGGGAAAATGTTCATCTGAGCTGTTGACTATTGACACAAGAGAACAGGACAGGCCATGCTTTGCTGAGAGATCACTGCATGCCTGGGGTGCAAATGGCGAGGTGGCACCTGTCTGGTGGCTGCAAGTGACCGAGTGCTGCTGTAAAATGAAAATATCACCCTAAAAATATCTTTGTGCAGTTGCTGGGGATAATTGATGCTGGTGCAGCATTACTTCAAACTACTCATAAAACTCCATCTTGTAGCTGCAGCTCTATAGACATTTCATAATTATGTTTAATATTGCAATCCCCTATTTCTAGGCAGGATTTGGGGATCTCGGCACATTTGTCTAAGTGATGAGCATTTTATCAAGGGCTTAGGAGATTTCCTTCCTCCCTGGGGAATAGTTGGCTCTGGAAGCTGCTGACTGCCTTCAGAGCCCTCCCTAACCCCTTTTTAGGTCAAACACAAGTCAACCATAGCAGGCTGAAGAAACCAGACAAGTTTTGATGGTCTAGGAAAGAGGTAGTGAGCATCTTACTGAAACCACGTGCTCATATTCAAGGAGACTTTTCCTGATATATTCATCTCCAAAGAAAAGAGAACATTTGTGTCTTGGTTTGAAAGACAGGTGTCTGCTAAGGAAGGCAAGAGCCTCCCTTGGAATGGAAAATGTAACCCCCTTCCCTCCAAATTATTATAATTTTGAAATTAAGGGGCTTTCAGGCAAAGCTTTGAATAACAGTTCTTTATATTCTTTATTTATTCTTTATAGGAATAACAGTTCTTTACTGATAGATATAGATATAGATATAGATATAGATATAGATATAGATATAGATATAGATATAGATATA
>VZTE01000384.1:26049-75471 GCA_013397775.1 Eulacestoma nigropectus | reverse complement strand
CTCCTCTCCCTTCCCCCAGAGCTGCGGGCAGCTAAACTGCCATGGACTGCCCCAGAGCCGAATTCATCCAGCTCGGCTGCTGGAGAAATCAGGAGGGACCTCCCCTCCCCCTTCCTGCAGGCCAGGAGAGCCTCCCCTCCCCCTCCATGCAGCCCACGCAGACCCAGCGGGACCAGCGGAGCCTCCTTTTCCAGCCTGCAGAGCTCGCACTGAGCTGAACATCAGCGCAGCCCGTGAGGGAGAAGAACACGGTGGCTGCACGGTCAGGGAGAAGGAGAAAGTCAGTCACGTGAGACGACGCAGAGATGGCGGCGGGAGAAAAGGGTGTGTGCGTTCCGGCGCCAATCTTAACAACCCTTCTAGCAGCTGCAGAGGACTGAACTCTTTAAATCATTTTAAAGTATGGGGAGATGAAAATCCATGCCTGTGAGAATTGATGTTGCAGCCTGTGAAAATATAAGAAGATGTCTATGCCAGGCCATGTAGTTGTGAAGCAGCTTTTAGAGGTTTGCAAAGAAGCAGAGAGCCATTGTGTCTAAGCTGGAATAATTAATGCTTAAAAGGACTTGTAACCCCATGTGATGGCCCATGATTGCAGTATGAATATACTGTAGAATTTCATGGGAGAGATATTTCACTTCAGTAGATAGTTTCCAGGTGGACTACTGAGTTGTGAAGGATTTCCACAGCATAGCAGAAGGGAACACTTTTTCCCAAGTATAAGAAAGAGACTTTTAAGGACTGCAACACTGACCAAAATTGTTACCCTTTGTGCAAGGTGGTAAAGGAGGGGGGAGTGCTGGAGGGAGAAAAGGGAGGGGGGGAAGGGGTTTTTGCGTGGGGAGTGCTGGAGGGAAGAAAGTTTTGCTTCAACTGCTTATTATTTCTTGTTACTTCTAACTCTTTTAGTAATAAACTTATTTCTATTTTTTAAAGTTTTAGGCCTGCTTTGCGTTTCTTCTAATCCTTATCTCACAGAGTGAAATAGATGTGATCAAACCACTATGCTAAATTGGTGTTTCCGCCTGGTTGGCGAACCAAACCCGCTACAAATGGTTTGGGTTGGAAGGGAGCTTAAAAATCACCTACTTCCAAAACCTCTGCCATGGGCAGGGACACCTTTCACCTATCCAGTCTGGTCTTGAGCACTTCCAGGGATGGAGCATCCCTCAGAGTTTCTCTGAGCAACCTGTGCCAATGCCTCACCACCCTCACAGTAAAGAACTTCTTCCTCATGTCTGATATAAACCTACTCTCAGTTTAAATCCATTTCCTCTTGTCCTACCACTACACATCCTTGTAACAAGTCCCCCTCCACTCTCTCATAGCCCCTTTGGGTACTGGAAGGTGCTACAAAATCTTCCCAAAACCTTCTCTTCTCCAGGCTGAAAAGCCCTAGCTCTCTCAGCCTGCCTTTGTAGGAGAGGTACAGCCAACAGGAATGTTAAACAGCAGTGGTCTCAACACCGACCTCCAGGAAATTCCACTCGTCACTGGTCTCCACTTGGGTATCAAGTCAGTGACCAAAGACATGAAAGTAGATCGATAGCCCTATTCCTACCAGAGAAATATTCCTAAATTCTTGGCAGCAGCCTCCTGGAGGAGGCATCTTGCTGTTCAGACACCTGGAGAGCTCACCACAAATCACCAGTTAGTGCCGTGGTTGTTGGCAGTGGCTTTTGGGATATTATTAATTACAGGAATTTAATTTAAAACATATTTCCCCAGCATATGACATACTAAGTTGTCACAAGTTACTTTTTTCTAATGAGAATTTCTGCATATTAGGTAAGAGTCCATAAGCATCGCTGGGTGTTATTTGAAAAAGCTGTGTTTCTGATGGGAAGGAAAAATCATCACATTTTCCAGATACCAGTTTTCTAGAAAGAAAAAATAGCAACCTTCTTTTTAGGACAAAAGCAATAGTTTCTACCTCAGCTAAAGAATCCCATCTGCTGCGGGCTCTGAGTCATTGGCTTATTAGCAAAATTGTCTGAAAGAAGCATAAATCTGATTTGCTCAGAAACCAAACCTAAACTTAGAGAAAAATCAGTCTGCCACTTCCCTGTAAATTAGGCTCCTTCCCTGTCCTCAGTTCATTTCTATGGACAATGGGTAGCACCTGATGCCAGACAGATGCTCCTGCAAACTCTTGCAGCACCTTCCCTTTATCCAGGAGGCTTTTGGCCAGTGCCAGCTCCCAAAGGCTGGTGCTTCCCACCCCCCGACAGGCAGCCCATCCACACACTGTAATTTCTGACTTATGCTGCAGTTCTCTTTTGGCCATATGCATAGAGACACCTCTTTTATTTTTCTTTTTCCTCTCTCTGCCTCTTTATCTTCTTAATACAACACACTGTCGGAACCCCATGTTGGTTTGTGTCTTTTCACGGCTGTCACCACTCAGCAGCTCAGTCCCTGCTCCCCTTTTAATGCACATTCCTCCTCTGCTTTACACTGGGCCATCCATTACCACTTGGATGACCAGCACTGCACACTGCTGGGGTCTGGTGTGAGATTGTAAGTTTGCTGGGGTTAATTTCTGAGTTGGTTTTTTGCTGGTACTTAGACACACTCTTAGTAAATCATCAGAGCTAATGGGGAAGGGAGTCTGAGGAGGACAATGGAGGCACAATTTACAGGTGATGTTTATAGCTCTTTTTTCTTTCCTCCATCCAAGCCTGCCATCTGGGGAGGCAGCACATCCTGATCTCTACCAACTCAAGATCAAAGCTTTCCAGGTCTGTCAGAACTCTGAGCCTGTCGCTATCCCTATTTACACATGTTTATTTTTATTATTGTTACCATTAATAGTAACTCATTTTGACAGCTCCCGAGCAGCCACATGGGTAAGGACCTTATCCCACTAAATGCTGTAAAAATGCAAACCAAAATGACAAGAGCCTACAGCCTTAGGACACGCTTGCAACAAAGAAGCTGTTTAAATGCTGGCTTTCATTCAAGTTGAGTTGTTGTAGGCAGAGCCACACTGCACAGGCCAGCTCACTGGAGTTTAGGGCCCCACTTCTGTGACACTAAGACAAGATTAGGCATCCAGATGTCTTTGAAGTTCAGTGCCTGTGCACCTCATTTTCACTGGCAGTCAAATTATTGGACTGTTGGGTCCCTCATGACAACCTGCTCTAGGAACCTGATTGCTCAGTTCATGAGTCAACCCACTCCCCCACATGCAGCAAAGTACCGGAGGGGTCTGAGAGCTGGTTTCATTTTGACAGAGTAATTCCCAAGGTGTGAGATGCCAAGAGCACAAAAGCATCATGTTCACAAGCGTAGAGTTTCACTTCCAACCACTTTTGTGATAAACAGCACCAAAGGAGATGTATGCCAAATGCAGTTGGAGTTTTATGGTTGTTCCTTTAGCACCTCTTCGGATTTTGTTTGGTTCGCTTCTGCAACAACAGCTGGGAGTAGTATTTCCTTCAAATTACAGAAAGATTTAGTGTTATCTTAATGTGATACAAGTGTAGCCTGAATTATATTTAGGAGGAAGTACAACATGTGCTAATGAATAATAAAGACTGTCTACAAGGGTATTAGCCTGTCTCTGGCTGCTGCTGTGCTTCAGCCAGTTCTCACCTTCTTAATAGTACTAGCAAGTCACAATGGCTCTGCCACTCAACAGCGCCTCCCAAGGGACCATACTGGGAACATTCTCCATTTGCTAAGGTTTCAGCTGGAAAGAGGTCTCTATTTCCAAACATAAGAATTGAGCTGCAAAACAGACTTTCTGCTAAACATGCCCTGCAGGATTGCAAAGCCAACACCTGTAAACCAGGGTTGTCCAAATCCACCACTTGAAAACTGACAGGCACAGAAAGAGTTTGAGAAGAGGCTCAGCCCCAGTTTCACTCCAAAAACTGGCAGCAAGTCCCAGATGCAGTCCTTATTTTGCCCTTCTCGATTCGTCCATGTGCAATACAAGCGGGCATTTGGCAGGACATTAATGTCTGAATCACTGCTACAGACGTGTGGCTGGTGGAAAACAGAAGTTCAGCATAGTCAACAGTAAACTGACAGCTGCGATCAAGAATAGCACCAGTATGGTTCACTGATTATCTGAATTACTTCAGGGTATCTTAGCAAATCCCTGCAATGTATCACAGCCACTAAAGGAACACATGATTTTATGCAAAGAACATTTTTGAAAGATGCAACAAAAAACCCACTGATACAAATAGCTGAGAAAATGCAGTGCTAATGGATGTTCCTTTCCTTCTGCATTATTTATCTTCCATAAAATACTACATAAACACACTTGCTCCTACAGAGAGTCAAAAATAACATATTTGACTTTTCTGTTTAAGAAATAGTGACATGTGTCAACCAAAACGTTCCAACACAGGATTTTTCAGTTTCAACAACTGTCAGAGGGCTCCTCTATTGAAAATAATCAATGCCTTTGACAGATAAAGGGAGGTAATATAGTGACTTATTTTGATACAACTTGACAGCTTTTTTTTTGACAGTATTTTTCACTGTCAGTCTATTGGATTTGAATTTTAGCTGCGGCCCATGACAAATATGCTTTTGGTCTTTAGCACTGAATCTCTGCAAATCAAAAGGGCAGTGGGAGCGCAGTACTTACCTGCTTTTTATTTGCCATTATCTATCAGTCTCCAGTTTTAATTATTTATTTTTAATACCCTTCCCAATTTTTATACTCATGAGATGTCATAATAAGGCACATTTAAACTATACGTTGCTGCTCCCTTGGCAAGAAAGGACATTCCACACAGCTAAAATGGAAATGGAGCTATTTCCTAATGTCACAGTGTTCGGACTGACAGTTCAGTTCCATCAAGAGCTCATCTGTTCTGCTCTTATGAGACTGCAGCAACTTCAAAGAAGTTATTAATATTGATTATTAAATATTCAAACACTTGCCCATGCAGGAGATTGTGGGGCTAAGGATTTCTTCATTAAAATTCTTTATGCAAAACACATCTTTCAATTAAAATATTTTTTTTACAAAATTCAACAATGGATCCAGATCTGAATTCTTGTAGAACAAAATCAAGGCATTTGAAAGAATCACTTAAATCACAAGCCAGTCCTTCACTGCTGCAAAGCTCCACCAAAAAGGTGAGAAGTTCTAGACTTGCTGCTGGCAGACATTGCCCTGCGACAAAGAGAAGGCAGGTGCAGGGTGAAGAGGATAAAGGGAAATTCCTCATTACTCTGTATTTTGATAATAGCCTCATTCAATAACTACAATTTTGAACAACTTCTCCCACTGAGCAGTCAGTCAGAGTCCACTTATTCTGACCCAAATTGTTCCTGGCTGCAATTTCCATGAACATTGTCATCATATAATTTATTTTGTCTTTGATATAAATATGTGACCTTGTAGGGTTTAGTATCTAAATATTTATTTGTTTCAAGCCTAAATTCACAGCGTGATGTGTGAAAATTCCCTTTGGTATAACAATGCTGAAAGAGACAAGGCTGCGAGATGACTGAAGGTACAAAGGTGCAGGAAATAAAAGGACTTGTATTCCCAACTCATCATTCCATATATTGCTCAAGACAAGAATAGCATCCTGGGTTTTGATGTACTGTTGTTGTATATGTTGAGAGCTCAGTTATGTTTAAATGTAGTACTTCAGCTCCTTTGCTTAACAACACCTGCTAACTTGCTTGACATCTCAAAGAGTTTCTTAAAATATTCTTAAACCTTTGGCATCCCTTCCTGCCCTGGGCTTCATGAATAAAACACGTATCCAGTCAGCAGCTTTAGCAAAGAGGAACAGCCAAGTTCCATCCATCAACGTCAGCAGCTGAATTACTGAGTGATTTCAGATCCTTTAATAACTCTATTTCTTTATGACTGCATTGGTAAACAATCAAACAGTGCTGGCACCTGGCTTTCAGTGAACATTAACTTTTTCTGCATTATCAAATACTACTAATAGAGCTCATTGCTGTTATTGTTATTTCAATTTAAAAATGTCTGCAATGCTGTCCACCTTTGTAAGAATGCACTGAGGTTTAGTCTTGATTTGTTATGAAGGTCATCGAAAACTACTCACATTAAACCTGCTAGGACCGTGGAAAAAAAAGAAAGAGCAAGGATAAATAGAGCCTTTACTTCACATATAATGTGCTTCATTTATCATTGGGATCACCACATAGTAATACACTGTCCTTTTGTAAGGTTGTTAATAGAAACTAAGCATTTTGGGGTGAAAAACCAATGATATAA
Source organism: Eulacestoma nigropectus (assembly GCA_013397775.1). Classification (NCBI taxonomy): domain Eukaryota; kingdom Metazoa; phylum Chordata; class Aves; order Passeriformes; genus Eulacestoma; species Eulacestoma nigropectus. Next base: position 69,248 of record VZTE01000384.1, on the reverse strand, counting down.
AGCTTCTGTTTTTGTAGAAGTCCAATGAAGCTTGGAGGTCCAAGTACTATAAGGAAATTACCTACACATATTCAAAAGGAGGTTCCTGGTATGAGCCTCTGTGTGAAGGAGGGGGGAGGGGGAGAGGAAAAATCAGCTTTCTGAATTGAAAAACCTAGCCAGAATGTATATGAGCACATTTAGTTTAAATGGATATTCAAGATAAAAATCTTTTCCTAGGACTTTACATTGGCAGAACAGTGGGAAGAGATTTTCCACACGCTTGGATGCAAGCAACAGTTTAGCCTCTAACCAGGAGATGCAAATTGAAAGCCCTGGTATTCAATCCTCTAACCTCTCACACAGGAAAACTATTCTTAGGCATGCAGGAATAACACACTGAAGTCAAAAGAGTCCTCTAAATAAGGATGAGTGGCCAGGGTAGAGCCCCTCGTCTGCCTCTATTCACCAGGGATTTGTGCCTGGAATATAAACAGCAAATACCCACAGACACAGTAATATGAGAATAACTTTGAATATCTGATCCTGCAAAAAGGATCCTTCCCAGCTCTGGGACAGAAAAAATTACCAACATGGAATTTGCAGAGGATGAAAACCATGTGGAGTACCAATAAGAGAAGAGTGTGAGCCTCCCTAAGCCCACGTAGACTCTTACTCCTAAGACTTTTGGGCTCAGATGAAGGATGCCAGTGCAGGATCACTCCAGAGACAGCTCCAGAGGGTTCCAGTGTTTTCTCTCCCCTCTGGGGAGCCTCTCTTCCCCAGTACAGCATCAGCAATAGCTCCTGTGCCAGGTTTGAGCAGAGCAATGTGTGCAGAAATATGGGAGGGTTTTTCTCACCTCTCAACACACATTCCCAGCTGCAGAACCAGAGGAAAACACAGGCTGATTGCACCAGAGAAAACATGTTTTTTACAGGTTTTTGCGTGTTTAAATGAGCTCTGTGCTACTGAAGTCAAGGGGCACACAGGTAGAGACCAGTAACGTTTTCATTTAGAGGCATCTTAGAGCCTCTCCATAGGAAAATAAACAGACTCTTCAGTAGAATTACACCCAATTAAGCCACAGGTAAATAATTAAGCCACAGGCTTCACTATTTAAGCACTTCCCAGTTGCTTGGATAAGTGAAGTGTCACCATTATGGATTAAGCTTCTACACTCTTAAGTTTTCTCTGTGGCATCTTAAAAATAAAAAGCAACACTTAGTTATATCTAATGGAAGACTGTCTCTGACTGTTTCCTTTGTTGAAATGAAGGCAGGTACTGCGCCTGAGGAGCACAAGTTAGCTCATTCTTTGATTCCCAGGAAGAGTGATGGCAAAGATTATTAACCATGAATCTACTGGCTTGGTAAAACAAAACCCCTGGCAGAGAAGCCCAGCCCCAGACCCTTCCACACAGTTGGCTTGCACAGCCATACACACTAACTCATGCACATGCTGATCACGGCTCATCATGCTCACCAAACCCACTATCTCTTTTTCCCATCTGCTCCTGGATACCCAGGGTTCATGCCTTCTCATGTCCTGCCTGCACTGCACCTCCCAGGAGGCAGGTCCCTACGCAAAGCCCTGCACACCCAGGCTGGCTCGTGACCCTTTACTGACTCCTTTGGGAACACTGCCACTGGTAAAGGACAGAGAGAAGTTCCCATCAAGATCTTCTCCCATCTGCACAGAGCAGCCCAACAAGGGCAAGAGAACAGGAGCCAGGTGGACTTTTGAGTGAGATGATGCATGTCCTGCTGTCACAGGCAGAGGTTTGGGGACAGCGTCTCAGAAATCTGCCTCCCTTGGTGAGCCAGAGAAAGGAGCTCCCTCTTGACCTGCTACAACACAAGCAAAACAAGGATTAGCCATGGCTTTGAGGCCTGGGGTTTTTTTTTCTAAATTTCTTTTAAAATTTGCAATTCTTCCTGTTTTTTTGAAGGCAAACATAGGACCCAATGGAGGTCTTTGCACTGGCTTTGGAGTAAGACCTGTGAATTTCTATTTTCAGTTAAAAAAAAAAATCCAAACCTCATTCCATTTTCTTACTTGATCCCCAGGCTCTAAAGCTGTAAATACAAACAGCACCTCACTCATTTGAAATCTGCAAACTTTCCATCATAAATCAATCTCCAGAGAAATTAGAAACTACATTTCTGGGGAGGATTTTTTTGGTTTGTTTGTCCATTTTAAAGATTGTGGATTACATAACCAGATATGTGAGTATCAACAGCAGCTGCAGCTGGAATGCCCAAGGCAAAAAATCCTTTGTCTTGAATTTTAAAGAGGTCTGTTTCCCTCCCCATATCCCCACTGAAACACGTTTCACACTTCGCTACTGGAAACATACCCTGAAGACATTTACATCACAGGCTTTGTTATTATAAGTTATAGCAAAAGACAAAAGGAACAAGGTTTTGTAACCAGAGGGCAAACATCACAACTGTTAATTTGTTAGGGGGTGACATTTCTGATAATGCCGTTTTAGTCGAGCTTCATATTGTAATTTCATCATGGCATCATATCACAGCACTTAATAGGAGAAATACACATGAACAGATCTATTACCTAAAACAAACAAAGGTATTAGGAAACTTTGGGACTGAGTTGTATATTGACTTCTGGTCAGCATTTTCAGAGAACTTCATTAAATTTATGTCATCAAAAACATAACTTATGGACCTTCTGAACAGGAACTCGTACCGGCAGGAGTAACAATTGGTTTTCCCCATTTTGTGATTTATCATCCATTCCATTACATGCTACACGGACTGTCATTTTTCTTTAAATGTGTTTGATAAAAGAGTTCTTGTTCTACTGGGTCAGGTATTATTATTCTCCAACATTATGTACTAACCAGCACAAACACCAGCAGCTGCAGAGCTGTGACTGAGTATCAGAGTTAGTGCTGGGCTTTTCCCCGCCACACACTGGTCCCATAAACTGGGGAACAGGTGAAGGGGGAGCAGCTCCCCATTCCCACCCTGTGCCGACCAGGACACAGGCAGCTTCACAGCCGATAACACAGCAGGAGGCTGCAGGGAGAGAAAACAGCTCTGCCTTTCCACAACACAGCCCATCTGGAAGAGTCAGGGCTGCCTTTGTTCCCCACTGATCCCGTGTAGCTGTAATTGCTCCATGGCAATGCCCCTCTTGCACGCACAGCCTAGCCAACTTCCCACAGATTTTGGAGCACAGGGGTGGCAGCGGCACTACCGTGAGCAAGGTACGAGGAATGGGGAGTGTCCTGGCCACCCAGCAGCTCTCGCACAGCTGAGCCATCGGCACAGGCAGCACTGGAGCTGGGAACCTCCTGCTCATCTTCTGTGCCAGCAAGTGCTCCCGGCCCCGCATCCATGAGATCAGGGAAGCAGAGCTCAGTAAAGGCAGCAGCCTCTCCTTATACTGTTTGCCAGAACTTAGGTGGTCCTTTATCTGCTCTTAATTACCCAGGCTATTTTTACAGTTTTCTCCCCATTTCCTAATTGCCTGATCTTATTTTCCTGATCGTTTTCTGCTGAAGATGAATTTCAGGAGCTCAGGAGCTCAGGCCATTTCCAGACATAATTAACACCACCACTCCCCTCATTAGGGAGTGCCCTACTTTCTCTCCAGCACTACCATCCCCCTAAATGTTTGGAAGAAGAACTTATTAGCCCCTTGTAGCTCTCTGGCTAACATTAACTCTGTGCTTCACAGGACTCTCTCTCCCTGCCTACAGCTGGGAAATCCTGCTGGAGTCCTCTCCACTTGGCTGGTTTCCTTCTCAAGTCTGCATTGGGTAGCTGTAGCTCCCACTCCTGGATGGAGAGCTATGCTGCCTGTCCCACCACAGAGTCCAATTTTGCCACCCATCAGCAGTCAGGATACACAGCTGACACCGCTCTAAGTGCTGTCCAGACACATAAGAGTGATCCCATCCCAAAGGATTTGCAATCAGTTCAGACAAAACAAGGAAAGATCTTGGAAATTCTGGGTTCCAAGGCACAAACACATGCAGCCTACAGCAAGCTGGCTTTACAGCTAGGTTACAAACCACCTTATAATTACCCAAATGCACTTCCTCCTCTCCACTCAAGCTGAGCTTCTCTTGACTTCAGCAGGAGTTTTCCTCAAGTAAGAGGAGCTGATTCGGCACAGCAGACTGGACTGTTCCAGGTTCCCTTCCCACAGTCCAGCATCCTGGTACTGCCGTGTCCTACGAACCCATCACTTAGGAAGCAAAACCAAAGGCTTGTTTGCAGAGCTAACCCATCAAGAGCCCATGTAGGAGGCTAAACTTAATTGTCTGTGGCTGTAACAATATCAGATAAGCCCTGCAGAGATAAACAAACAGACTTGAGGGATTAACATTTCCTTTGATATAAACTTTGTAGTATGCTCTGTTGTCAAAAAGTCCACAGAGATTACTTGAGCTGTAGTAGGTGGCACTTCATTTTCCAGAATCTATGACCCAGCAGAAATTACTGTCAACTCCCCGACCAGCCAAGGAGTATCGATTCTCCCGTTACTACAGCAACCCATTAGTTATTCGATTGTGTCTCATATGCAGTGACTAACCTGCCTCAGCGAGGTCTCGGATTTTGACACTTTTTCATTCGAATCTTTAATTAGTTTATTTGATGCAGCCTGCACATTTTATTTTTATACTAAGTAGTTATTGAAAATACAGTCAAACCGAGTAGAGATCAAAGGAGCAAAACCAGTCTGCTGTCAACTAAACTAGTTATGCAAAATAATAATAAGGAAAAAAGAGTAGCATGCCATATCAAATGTGTAAGCCAGTTTCACTCAACATTCCTGAAGTTGCAAAGAAATCAACCCCGGACACTCTTCCATCCCCAGACTTCACTTGAAACATAAGTGCCCCTGATATGTCACCTCCTCTGTATCCTCCATGTAATGATTACACTGGAAGACTAGAAAGCATTCACCAGCAACTTTATCAGCTTCCTTTGATACTTGGCTGTTGAGAGGAATAAACTTTGAGAGCAATCTTCCCAAAATAGCCAGAGACTGGGCACCCTTTAATGGCTTCTCCTCTCTTTGATGTCAAGTAGTGAGTGAGGGGTCTGCACAACAACCCAAACCTGGACAGAGGAGCAGCGTACTTGGCTAAGACCCACACTCATTCTCACAAACCACTTTATACATAAAACTGCAAGTTTTGGCCACAAACATAAACAATTTTAACTTTATATCACACTCGTTAATAAGCCCCTCTTTCACCTGGCAAAAAATCTCAGTACTGGAAACAAAAGAATCTTCACATTAATTCAGCAAGTTATGCATATTCAAAAAAACACACAAAAAATGGAGACAATGCAGTACCAAAAGCCAGGGGGGAAAAAAAAGATGAATTTATGTTTAACTGAGGTGCCATAACAACATTTTACATCTCTTTGGGGCACAAAACATCCATCAGATGCTTGTGCACTTAAATGGACAAATGTGTAAAACCAATGTCGCTCCATAGGTTCTGTCTCTGCTCCATCTCTACATGTCAGGGTGTCCACAGGTCTCAGCTACATGTTTGAGCTTACACAAGCAAGATGTAAAGGGATGTAGTAAAGGGATGAAAAAATTTCCAAATTATGCAGTAAGGAGAGGTTTTGCTTTAGCTTAATTTGATAGCAAACGATGGATTTATGCTATGGCTTTTCTCCAACTTGGTGAATCAAGTGGAGGAAAAGGATGCTAGAGAAGAAAGGCTTAGGGTAAATATCCAGACATCTAGCTGCATGCATTTCCATTGCTTGGTATTATCACCAGGCTAGAGGGCAGCAAAAGTTGCCATTCAAGCTATGGACTCTGTTTCACCAGTATTCCCTGTCTCCACAGTTTAAACTTCTCAACACCGAAGAGACAAGAAGTGAACATTTAGACCACTCACTCACCAGTCCCTGGTCACTCCATTTAGCACAATCTCCAGTGCTTCATTCAACTTCAAAAGTCTCAAATACAGATGAAATGTGAACAGATTGAAATAGAACAGAATTTGAAATTGGTTTTGTCTATGTGATGCAGCATGGGATACATGTACATACACATGTGCCAGCAGTTTTCCAAAACACAACCACTTTGACCCATTAGAAAATTGATCTAGTGTGCTCAAGAGAGTGGCTTGAGTTAGCCCAAGTAACCCATTTGTGTTATCATCCCTCTTGAACAATTCCCTGGATGTAATTTATGGAATATCAGACCAGCTATTAAATCACAACGCTGCTCTCCAGAGAAACCTGACACAAACTGAACCTATAACAGCAAGAGTCAAGTGGTCCACCTATACATAGCCAAGCTGGGCATTCCCTATTACCTAAATGGAAACCTGTAGGCACATTGGATTTGGCAGTAAACTGCACAGTATTTTATTAAGATATATATCACTGGAGATGGACAGAAAACACAAAAGGGAGTTTCTCATCACTGCTGGTGAAGATGCAGTAAAACATTAAGGTAAAGCAAGATGCATTTGCATCAACAAAATAACACAGAAAATTCAAGGGCATTGGCAATTGGAAACTGACATTTCATACAACTGGGCATACAATTAGGCAATGTGACTGACTAATGGAAGCACCCAAAAGGTTAAGTCATTGCGCCTTATGCTCTTCATTAAGAAGAAGAGTCAGAAGTGATCATTACTAATACACTAACAAAATAGACCAACTTACATTTTCTGACAAGGTATTTCATATCATCCATCATACATGCCTGCTTCGCCATAGGTAAGTGAGACTTGCAGCTCAGCCTTTTTTCTATAAGACTAACATTCTACTTAGGAGTAACCCAGCCTCACATGTAAAAACCTGATATTTGAGGCATAGAGTGCCTAAAGAGATCTTAAATCTGTCCCCTGTATACCTCTAACTCCTGTGTCCTTGGCTGGCTTGGGGAGTAAGTACTGGTACTCTGTCCTCTGAGATTTCCCTTTCAAGAGCCTCCATTTCATCCCATAGGAGGCCAGGAAAAGCACTCCCCAAAGCCCTTTCCTATATTAAATGCCTTCTCAATTTCTTATGAAGTCAGTGGGAGTTCAGTATGTCCCACGAACTCCTGTGGAGGTTGTAGATCCAATCGCAAAGGCCCAGCCTTGTTAACACTGTGCAGCTGAACACAAGGCATGTCAGCCATCCCCTTGAAGTCTGTTTTATTTAGTTAACACTGTCAATTGTCTAAAAGGCTGTTAGCTTAGAAAGAACTTCAGGAAAGTGAGGTGAAAAAGAGAAGCAGTGCTAGGAGAGGAAGCTTACATGATCGTGATGAATGAGAAAGCAGAAGAGACATTGAATCTAAGTAGCTGCTCCTGAGTCTTTATACACCATTACATATGCAGTTACCCACAAAAAAGCACATTCTATGCTCCTCTCCACATCATAGTTCACTCTAGCATATGAATAATCCAATATGCCTGTAAGCAGAGTCCAGATTCAAGAATATTAAGAAATCACACAGATACAGTAATAAGGAAACAAAATTCCTAAGCTAGAGAAAAAAAAGCTGTGTGTAATTCATTCTGTCACAAGACTGTCATGTTGCTCAACAGAAAAGCCTGCCTTTAGCCTGGCTTTGATCAGACACTTTTGCTGCCAGGAATCACACTAAACCTATAGCAAAATATATATTATGCTTCAGGACATCATATATTTGTCTTGCTAACATAACCTGACTTTAGGCACTTCGGAAAATAAAGGAATATGCAGATGTACATCCACTGGTAGTGACGTGACAAAGCTACAGTTCTGCCGGAGCAGAACATCTCTCAAGCACAAGTTCTGGCAGCATCACCAGCAGACACGTCTATGGGCCACATCCTCACATTGGTTCCGATTAGTGTAATCCGTTTACTGCAGGGCAGCTCTGCATAAAAACCCCAGAGGAGCATGTGGTTTAACAGTGCCTGTGTGCTAAGTGAGGGCAAGAACCAGTGGAGAGGAAAAGGAACAGGGCTGGAGCAGCTAGTTTATCATACTTGAAACATGGACTTGCTCCTCTTCTATACTGCCCTTCACAGCTGCCATGCCTTGGAGGCATTTTCTCTGCTCAGGGAGAGCTGTGCACAGGAACATGGTACCTCCCCCATGGTGGCTGGCTGTGATCCCATCACTGCTGTGTGGAGCATTAAGGTCAATACGCCTGTAACCATAAATACTGAAATACATTTTGCTAATGATCAACCATCGTCACTGAGCAAAGACAAATGTGTTCACCACATACTCCAAGAGCACCATAGCATTGCTTTTAGAGGAAAATACACTGAAGAACCCAGACTTCTTGTCCCTGGAAATAAGCCATGTCTTCATGGCCTAGTCACCTCTATAAATACAATGAAGTACAGTAAATACATCTGGGATTACATTAGACACTGAGCAATTTGGGAAGATTGGTCGACTGTGGAAATCCAAAATGGTCTCACTAAAGCGGCTTAAGTGGTACTAGCTAAGCAGGTTTGGAGCCCACATTTCAATGCACAATACCATTCTATATGAGAACGCACTTTGCAAAACTGTCCAGGCTCAATGTTCATTATTAGACTGCTTGATGATTTACTGTGCCATAAATTGGAACTTTTCCTAGTGCCCTTTGTGTTGATGATGTCATTTGAAGATCACTTCTCTTTATGATTGGTACATGCAGTAGAAAGATTTACAGTGTTCATATGTCTCCACCAATGGGTCTCATGCACGACGTTTAGGATCCAAACACTGTTAGAGGGTGGGATTCACCTCACCTAACCAACATCCCAAAGCCAGGCTAGTTTTGCTGTAGGGGTTGTTCTTCTATAGAAAACAAAAAAAGAAGAGGCATGTCCAGATCATGCGTCTTTCCATACAGCTCAACCATCTACTTGATGAATCCAAGCCAGGATGAAGTCACATACTTATCTGACAAAGCTGTAGATGTTCAACAGGATAGGACAGGACAGGACAGAATAGAGAGACCTCTGCCCTGTAAGCAACATAATTTAGAAGGGGAAGGGGATGTGTTAAGATGATACATGTCCACCTTATGTATATGTTTATAACTGGTTTAATCCAACTTGCATGACATATTAGTGAGATTTTCCCTTCAAGCTTGACTTACCCTGGAAACACAGTGAAACAAGAATAACTGAAAAGACCTGAACTCAAGGCATCTATGAGGCTACATCACATCACAATTCTCAGGTTTCTGCAGACGCAAGCCTGTAACAAGCAGAGAGAAGCAGTGGAGGTGGATTTATCCCAGTATTCTCCAGCTCTGTGGATACCGAAATGCTGCTAGCAGACAAATTTTCCAGCTTCTTGCATTAATTCTTTGAGAACCTTTCCTTTCTCACGCAAGATATGAAAACAGTAAGATAGTTTATCCAGACGATATTCACATCTGGTGTTTTGCTAAGTTCTGTTTATGGTACACTGAGAAATGTTTTACCGTGGATGTGATAGAACCTCAACCAATCACCCCAGGAGGTGTGTGAACATTGTCCAATCGCTTTATGGAACTAGACTATGTAAAAATGATTGTAAAATTAATAAATAATTCACTCTTTCACTGGATTTAATGTTGCTACATCTCTCCGTTCCTGGCTCTACAGTGACACAGCTCCACAGGTATACCACTCCTGCCTCACTGAGCTTTGGAGTAAAAGTGCCCCAGCAAGGGTCTACCCATTTTCACCAGTAACAGAGAGTTCATCACAGGCATGACGAAAATCAAGCCACCGTCTCCCATAACAGCCACTGAGCTCAGCTTCAGTTGCAGGGAATATTTACACCTCCCATCTCATGGGAGGAACATGCAGTTTGGGCAACAAAGCAAGTGGAGATATCCACATTTCTGGGTGCTGGGGTACCCCTCTTCCAAAGTATCTTGTGGGACACCAGCAGGAACACCTGTCAGCATCTCATCCCAAATCCAACCTCTGCATCCACAGCAAAAATTAAACCAATTGCACAACCATCCCACCTCTTTAAGATCCTGTAGCAAAATTAGTAAAACATGCAGCTACTCTATTTCATTTTTATTGTAAATAAAAAGAACCCATTACATTTATTTGTTACTTTTTGTTGCTGTCACGAATGCCTAAATAATCCTTCAGTGTATAGAAACAAGCCACTAGGGACCCATGAGACACATTTATTGTAATTACATGATTCTTCTAATTAATTTTTGTCAGGAAATTTCAAAGTAAAAATCTCCAGCTAAGTGGTCTCCCCTCCTTGCTTCCCTCCAGCCAATAGACATGCTCCTGAGCCTTGTTTAAAAAGCTCATTTTCTTTTTGCCTAGTTGAAATAAAGTGGAATTGTAATTGAGAGTGGGCAGAAAGGAGAGAACATTGTCATTAGACCACATTGTTTAAATCAACCTGTAACAAACATTTCATTTCGTCTGGGTCATTAACTACATTTGAGTGAAAAATGTAGTTTGCCTGGCAAATTGGTTGGTGGCCAAATGCCTCTAACAAGAGACTTTCCTGGGTGAAACCCAGAGACCACAACACAGGCACACAAATTTTACAGGTGGGAAACTTAACCATGAAGGAAGCACGTTTCAAACAAGCATCCAAAAAAGTGGATGCTTATCAAAGATATATGCAAAATTTGACATTTACTGATCTATGAGGTTGTACAGCCTGAGGAAGTATTTTCATAATTTATTCTATTCTCCCCCATAACACAGATCACTGAATGTCATAGAGTAATTCAGATGAGACAGCCTGTAATTAGGGATTAATGCTATCAACTGCTGGACGCACAGCCACTTGCGACATATGATACCCAGGTGATTTTACTAAAACAGTTTACCATATCCCTGGATAATCCTCAAACAAATCCATTTGAACAGTCAACCTCCCTCTTCCCAGCCACACCAGGATTTGGGAATAGTTAGCTTACTTTCTCTCTTGCTGCAGTCATTTGCAGAGTTTCAAAGCTACCACCCTCATCCCCTGATTCCCATTGCCTCACATTAAGCAAGTCCATCTTCCCCATCTCTCCACACAGCAATGCCCACCTGCCCTGCAAGGCTCCCTGCAGCACTCCTTCAGCTCCTTATCTTGCCCACAGCCTACCAGGGAACTGATCTGCCAGATGCTCAGCAGCAGCCTCATTCGCCCCACCTCTTCGGTGGTTCACAGCTGACTGTCCCTGACAGAATGCCTGTTCCAAAAACCCACACCAGGAGCCTTGCAGCAGACACACCATAAGTTCAGTCTAAGTATCAGCCACTCCCCCATGGCCAAGTCCTCCCTGAATGAGCTGTAACTCTTCTATCAGGACTCTATCCATGGGCATTTTCTACCAACCTCTGCTACAGCTTTTAAATTATAACACTGATTACACACAAAACCTGAAGTTCCTCCTTTGTATTCCTGTTGCTGACATACCTAAAACATTTGACTGATTGACCCATTAATTCTCTTCTTGTGACAATTATCCCTCAACCTCTCCCAGTTCTTGCTCATGCCAGTGGTGTGATGCACCACTATCCTCTGCCAATCCTGTTTTCAGTCCTTCCTCAGCAGCAGCAAATCTCTCTTCATTGTCTGTTTCCTGCACATGTGGTTCCACTGGGACAACGCATAACATGGAGACAGTGTCTAACATTGTATTTGGTCCTTGCTTCTCCTGATCTCATCCCTTGCTGCATATCATATTAACTGCAGAGATGCTTATTTGAAACAACCCCTATTTTCTCCTATCCTCCTGTTTATGGAAAAGCACTGATTAACCAGAAGTATTTTTATTTAAACCTAAAAGCAATTTATATTATATAAGAAAAAAAAGGTCAGGTACATACTTCATTTATCACTATTACAAAGGGCTGTAACACAGTGATAAAAAGACAGAGAAATTAATTACAAGTCAGAGGCTGCAATAACTTTCTCTGTAATTGTGACGAAAAATTTAAATTAACATTTCTGTCACCAAGAGAAGTTTGATTAATTTTACAATAGTGGAGATGCTATCACCTTAATATTGGTGGGTAAGGAAATTTTACTATTTGCAATTTAGATGTAGGTCATTTCTTTAAGACTCAAAAAGTGCCTGCGAGGCACCTTCACACTTTATTAACAGCTCAATCAGTGCCATGCTAGAAATAATTAGCCAAGAAACCATGTAGTAAATACATCTAGACTAGCAAACCTGCAGAATAAGAAATACATGATAAAATCCAGACCCCTACAAGAGAAACAGCCTCTATCCAGCTCTCCAAAGTGACCGCTGCTACTGAGCTGCCTGATACGGCTCTCTGCCTTCAGGGAAACAACACAAATACCAGGTTTTCTGACAGATTTGTTTTATTTTCTGGTTTTAAGCCTCTGCTTGGCTGTAAAGCCGGAGGGCAGAGGGGATGGATCCCAGCAGTGGTCACTGACATCACACCCTGCCATGGCAGCAGCCCCATGCCCTGGGTGCCATACGAGGTGCTGGCTTCCCTCTGGGACTGATGGGTGCAAGAGGTGGGAGGGAGAAGGGCTGCTGAGGAAAGCTGCTACTGACAGATGGTGAGTGAAACGCAATAGGAAAGAAACTGAGGCAAGCAGGGATTCCCATGGTGTAGGACCGAAGGCTCGCGTGCTCTGCAGCAGCCACACGTGAGCACAGCGTGCAGCAGCCATGCAGGCCTCCTGTTCCCAGCCCATGGATACAGGCATTACCTTGTTGGGGTCTATTTTGCTTTCCGCAGCTTTCAGTCCTCACAAGACCCTGACCAGAATCAGGGTTTCAGACAGGACTTGGACATGCACAACCACCGGTATCCTGGAACAATCAGCAGGCTTTGATATTAAACACCCCACAGACAGACCCTAGCCAGCCCCTGCTTTCTCTGCAACTCGAGAGTCTCCTGCCCCTTCAGAAAGTACAGAGCTCCATGCAGGACAGGACAGGACCCAGGCAGCCTCTCCACTCTAGCTGGGAGCAGAGGCACCCCTTGATCTCAGCCTTGCAGCTTCAGGCATTGCAGAGAGCAGCATCAGAGCAAGGAAGGGCAGCGCTGCCTTGGGATCCCCTCTGGGACCACTCATGTCAACAGCCCAAACATTCCCGTCTGCACTGTGCCTATAAGGGGAAAATTCATGTATTTCGGTCCCCTGAAGACCTTGCCCACCTCCAGCACACACAGGAGCAGAGGAGGGGACACAGAGGCAGCGCAGGAGCCCCACAGTCAGGCTCTGTGAGTGACACCAGTCCCCAGCCTTTGCTACCAGAACAACCCATGCAAGAGCCCAAAGATATAATGCAAGAAAGTAAGGATCAGACCAAAATCTTGGGAAGCTCTCCCAGTCCTTCTCTGCACTATTTAGCAAGGGCCATTAATTTCTTCCTTTTGTAAACACTGTGAATGACAAAAATCTGAGAAATAAAATGAGCCTAATGAAAATGTATTGGTTCTAAGGCAATCAATGCCATTCAGCTTACAGAGGAAGGGAAACATGGCTCCCATCTGTACTCTGCTCCCTGTAGTCAACATGGCTGACTGTTTCCAGCATGGATCAATGAACCATTCATTAGGGGAAGTAAACCCAGATGAACAGCATTCCTCTCTCTCCTTCAAGATCAAACTGACCTGCATGGGAAGTTTCAAGAATGCTCTTGAAACTGCAAGTCTAGGGAAAGTTGGAGCACTTGAAGTTTCTCTGCACATAACGGTGTCTAATAAAGCACGATACTTGCTGCACCCAGAGACTGAGCAGAAAGAAGCTGAGAATGTGCTCATGGAGGTTGGATCACCTCCTCTGCAGCAGAGGCAACACTGCACCATGGGTGCAGGGGATCCTGAAAAGACTGAGGTGAGCAGGGGAGAAGGAGCTTTCTAATGCTGTCAGCTTGTAAGCAATATTAATCAGTTGATACAAATTTTTCACTTAACTTCTTTAGATAGAGTGAAGTTAAAGGCTAGGGGGGAAAAGGAGGAAAAAAAAAAGGGAGGACAGAAGGCAAGAAGGAAGGCAACAGTGGGGTAATACAACCAAAGTAGTGAAACCGTCATTCAAAGAACTTTAAAAAATAGGACTTTGCCCTAAAAAGATGAAGATCCTTACAAGGCATGCTATGAAAAAAATGTTTACTCCAGCAGTGAAGACATCCCCAAAAACAGACAGGAGCTGGCACTGCCATAGTCTGCTACAGACAGCTCTGGGGCTCCAAAGCATTTGTGCTGGAGAGAGAGAGAGAGAGAGGCAACTGTTCTGTCAAGTGCCAGGCCCTTTCCTGAGACACATCACCACAGCCTCTGACAAACGGTACCTCCAGGATGGCTGTCAGAGGCTGTCACTGGGAGTGTACAAGCAGCCAGTGTAATTCACCATGACAGAACAGACATGGGGCAGCAAAAGGTCCCCAAACCACACTCATTTAAGTAACTAGAAAGCCAAGGAAAGCACAGGCTGGCCAAGGAGGTGAACTGCAGCTGGCACATACAAATGCTTATAGCACATGGCTAAGGTAAGGCCACGTTCTTTCCTCCTCTTGAACTGACACAAAATTTAATGGGACATCTTTATAAGGATAGGCTATGGAAAGAGGCACTAAAGGCTGCTTCCATTGACATTTGGAAGTAGGCAACAATAAAAAGAGGAAATTATATAATACATATATCAGACTAGCCGCAAAACTTAAAGGTGAAATTTCTGCATGTTCTGAACATTGCTACAAGCCAAGGAAAAACAGTTGCCCTCTGAAAAACAGCTGGAAAAACAAAATATGGAGAGCAGAGTGAGTGTAAGAGGATAATTCCACTGCAGCAGTGTATACTGCAGTCTGAGCTGCAGATGCCAATAGAACTGGACCATCCCAAAAAGACCAGCACTGGGAACAAAAACACAGCACAGTTCTACCAACTCCAGCCACCAAAAGCATTTACCCAACTATGGGGTCAGTTTCATCAGGCAACTAAAACCAGTTTTTCTCAAATTGCTTCATTAGCTTTATGGCTGAGCTGCATCTTGGGACCAGGCACTGCCAATATCCTCCAAGGAGAAGGAGTTCCTGGCTAGCCAGTGACAATCCTGTTGCAAAGACAATTTAGTAGGGCCTTTCATTTACACTAAAACCTGCAAACACTCCCCTTAAGTGCTTTGGTAACACACAGCAGAAGTGGACAGTCCCTGGTGACAACCTCCCCTCCCCACCTCTGCTTGAGTAGATGCCTTTTCCCAGTAGCTGGGCACTGCCAGAGTATAAAAGAAACATGAACTAACAGTCCTCCAGTAAGTATTTGACAGATTAAACATTGCCTTGAGCTTTATTTCTTCAGCAGAGTTATGAAAAAATAACTTCCACTGGAATTAGCATTTTGTGGTAGCTTGCAGAGTGACTGCCTGCCCACTGAGGGTCTGCTTTGGAGCACATCTGCAGTTGGCAAGGGATCCCTCTGACCCATCAGATCTATCTCCTGCTCTCATGGCACTGCAAAACCAGGAGCTGAGATCTAGTGCTCCAGCTGCCCTGCAGGGGCAACCATCAAGAGAACAGAGCACAGTTTGTGTGATAGAGAGGCTGGTTTTAATGTTCTGGAGTTAAACATTATAGCACAATTGGAGTTTGTCCCAGAGGTCTGATGGAGTCATCCCCAAGGAGGGAGACTAACAGAGGGCAAGATGTTGTACATCTACCCACATAGCAATTGAAAGAAGAAAAAAGTAGGACAAATCATAAGATTCTTGAGAGCTAAAGACACATTTAGAACTTAAGAACCACCCAGAAGAGCTACACAATTGTGTGACCTGGCAAGATATGAGGCTTTCCAAGAAACTTACTATCTCTGGACAAAGTACCCAGCTTCTCTATTACATATTTTCTTCTTCCTCATCTCCAACAAGTAGTTTCTCAGCTCGGGCAGCAGCCACAGAGAATCAATTGAACCTGCTTATTGAGAAAATACTTTCAAATAACTGATTCCTTATCATAAAAGATGCATTTGGGAACTACTGTGAATTAGATCCAAAAGCTCTCTAAAACTTCCTGTCTTTGAATGGTAAAGCCTTTAAGAGGGAAGAAAAAAAAAGAAAAAAATAAGGAAATCCAGGTCCAATAACATTGCTAGCAGCAGTTTACCTTTGACTACTGAGGGGAAAAAAAAAAAATCATTAAATGTATCTCTCACAGAATCCATTTTACAAGCTAATGTCACTTTGCTTTGCTTTCAATCAGAGATTAAGGTTAATCTCCAGAACTACTGGCGCACATGCAGACACGGTGAAAAAATGCAAATAATTCCACCAGGGAGGCACAGAGAAGAAAGCTCTTTCTTCACCAGAAATCTATTATACTACATTAAAATGCATCATCTGATTTTTAATCCCTGTTGGATACTGAAGTACAGCTGGGAACAGGCAGAAGCTCTGAATACAGCACCATGAAAGCAAGTTACAAATGACTGCACATGTAGCTGTGTCCGGAGGCAGAGTAGGGGGCAAATATGGGCACATGCTTTAAGTGCTTGTCTAATACTGACCTAAACATACCTCATTTTCTGCCCATTGTAAGAGCTCTGCAATGAGCCTGAATAAATGAAGAAGCGTCCATTTACGAAGATACAATCCTGATGGTGTCCTGCAGCACAAACAAGCAGTGACCACTTCCCAAGTCCTCCACAGAGTAGTTTGACTCCCTGGGGATGAACAGGAACCCCCAACAAGAGACTAAATGATGCACACAAAAATATCACCTCCCAAGATTGCTGTATGCTAGACACAGCTCCCCTGCAATGAAGGCAGCTATCTGACCCCATTTTAGCAGGAACTAGACAGCCACCACGAAGTCCAGGATTGCATCAGTATGTTTCTCCTGAAAGAGACTGGTAGCTTTATTCCAGCACTGGAGTCCACAGCACCATCCTTAACAAAAGTTACCCAAGGTGCAAGGTACTGCTCGGGGAAAAAAAAAAAAAAAAAAAAAAGGGGGAAATTTAAAGTTTTAATTATTCCAATTAGAAAACTGTCCTTAAGTCCTGTAACGTAGGACTGTATTACAGTCCTTTCAAATACAAGAGGTATAGGTCCTAAAAATGAATTAACTTGAAAGGTATGTGTAACAGGTCAGATACACAGGGTGAAAAATACACAAAGGGACAAGCCACTTCCATTCCTTAATGCCAAGATTTTCTGTCCCGCCCCTCAAAAGGTTTTCAGAGACCATCCTCAAAAACATCCCCCAACTGGTCTGGCTTCAGCTGTGCCCTAAACGATCCCATCACCAGAGTCTGATGCTGCTGCCAATACCATTCCAAAGCTTTTTTTCCTCCCTTATTTCTCTCTCTCTCCTCACTTTTCTTTGCTTGGTTTTGTCTGTGCTTAACCAGAGCATGAGTTTACTGGCCACAACTGACCTGCCATTTCACTGACACATTGGTCTATTTACAATTATATTGCTGACAGAACCATGTCTTGCTTTTGCTGCTTTCCTTTTAACTTGAATTTGCCCCTTGCAGACACATTAACAGCCACAGGGAAGCAGGCAAATAATTGTTTTATATTGTGGAGTAACTCCCTATGCCCAATTTTCTTTAAAGCTGGCTGTATTGTTGCAGCACATTCACCTGAGCAGAAGCACACACAGAGTGAAGCAAACCCCCTTTGGGACTGCATGAAAAAGACAATCTGGAAATGTGTCAGCAAGGAAAGCCTGAGGACACTATTTTGTAAAATGTGTCTGAAAGCTGTGGAAGGTCTGTCTTGTAGTCAAGACCTCATCATTAAAATTCAATCAAAAAAGGCAGTATAACCTTCTAAGTTAAAACACTAAATAAAAGGAGATCAAGATAAATAGCAGATATCATCTGAGCAAGTCATAAGAACGATGTGCATCAATGTCCAAAAAAGTCACTCAAGATTGATAACACCAAAAGACAACATCTTGATAATCAGTTTTACAGTGATGGATTGAGGGAAAGCCTAATGAGTCAACTACCAGACTGGAATTTCATTAGAGCTAGAAATACCTGTAAAAACGTAAGAAAATCTGCCTTGTAAAATACAATAGTGCATACATTTCTGTCCACATGGTGAATTATCACATACATTTGTGTCAGGAGGAGTTTGACTGGAATCCACTGCAGAAAATCCACTGCCTACCACTCTGTAATTTAGCAGTTGTGAGAGCTGATCCAACATAATGTAATCATATTTTAATGTCTTCTATGAGACAAAGACTCATTAGTCATCCCCTAAAGAGAAGCACAAGCTGAAGTCACTTGTCATTATACCAAGTTGTCGGGTGTGTGGTGGTCACCACTCTCTTCACACTAACCTTCAAGTCAGGCTCTGCTGGCAAATGCAATCTGATGGAAGCACCCTTTAGGACGTGAAGCTGGATTTTAGCTTCAAACTAAAATAAAACGTGTTTCGTCTTCCACATTAACAGGTATCATGGTTTAACACCAGCCGGGGGCTCAGCCCCACACAGCTGCTCACTTACTCCTCCTTAGTGGGACAGGGAGAGAATCTGACGGGTACAAGAAAATTCTTGTGTTGAAATAAAGACAGTTTAATGGGTCAAACAAAAGCTTCACAAGAGCAAAGCAAAACAAGGCATTCATTACCCACTTCCCATGGTCAGGCAGCTGTTCAGCCATCCCCAGGAAAGCAGGGCTCCAATGTGAAATGGTGATTAGGGAAGACAAACACCATTGCTCTGAACCTCAAACCCCCTACTTTTTCTTCCCCAGCTTTGCATGCGAGCATGATGCCATGTGGCCTGGAACATCCCTTGGGTCAGCTGGGATCAGCTGTCCCAGGTGTGTCCCGGAACATCCCTTGGGTCATCTGGGATCAGCTGTCGCAGCTGTGTCCCCTCATAACTCCTTGTACACCCCCAGCCTTCGTGCTGGTGGGGTGGGGAGAAGAGCAGCAAAGGCTTTGACTCTGTGTAAGCATTGTGTTACGATCCAGTTTAAACCCAGAAGAGCAAAGAAAACTAAGTCTCTGTGCATAAACCGGAAAGAACTTAGAAGGTTCAAAATATTCCCATAAATGAGATTAAAACAAATGAGGTTAGATGTTGGTGCCAAAAAAATTGATGTATTTTATTTAATAGTAAAAGAGGCAAAGAGAAGGAAAGAGAAAAGAAAGAAAGACATAGAAATAGAGACGTGTGCGTGGGGGGTGGGGGGCTAGGAAGAGAGTGACAGGGTTTAGGTGGAAGCATATCACCCATCCAAGGGTCCCAATGACGTCTTGTTGCTCCTCTCCATCTGGTCTTCTGGTGGTGAGGGTCCCCCGCTGCCATGGCCACACCGCCACATGCCGAAGAGTATAGTATCCTGTGGATTAATATATGCTTTGGGCAGGTGGGAACACCCACGTGCCTCCCTTGCAGGGGCCAGCTTGACACACTGTCCCTTGCAACACTGAGGGTCTGTTGCATCATCTCTGGTGCTCTGGTGCAGGGTCTAGGGACCCCTTTGGGGGGGCCTTTGATGGACCATGTCACCCCCTTCTGCTGCAGATAAGCTTCCCCCCCTGGTTGAAGGGCGCCTCATCTGGGCTCCTCTGCACAGTGGCGGATGGGCGGTCACTGCGCCTCTCACCAGAGGCTTTTCCAGCACACAGCCCAAGCCTCCCTCTCCCCCACCCTTTGGTTTGAGGGTCTGTTTGAGCCTGGCAGCTGATAGCCCTGGGGCTGTGGTCTCCACCTTGGAGGTGTTAAGCTTATGCTTTGTGAATGTCCCCAGCCCTGAGTTGTTACTTTATCTTACCTTCATCAGTGAGTAGGTCCAGGGCCTCTCAGAGCCCCATTCAGGGTGTGGTAGTCTTCTCTGCAGCTTTTGTAATACAGTTGTAAAAGTCCTTCATGAAAATGTGTAAGTCATAAACTATAATATTTCAGTCTCTGACACACTGCCCAGCAAACACCTCCGAATTATCAACACTCTTCCCAGCACAAATCTAAAACCTAACTCCATACTAGCTACTAGGAAGAATACTGACTAATCCAACCCAATTCAGCACAGTACGGCTGGTAAAAAAAACATACCATATTTCTTGGGTCATATCCTCATTTTATTTAAAGCAGCTTACTCTGGATACAGTTGATCTCTAAATGACTTCACAGCCAAGAGCTGTGCTAACATTGCATCAGTAGAGAAGCATCCATGTTTGTTAAAGCAACTTTCTCCTCTTTACAGAATACACTGGTTGCACTCCTCCTCAGGAGACTTTGCTCCTCCATTTGTTAATCCACCTGGCCATTTGCCATATTTATCTATGTGGTATAAATCCAAATACAACGTCACACATGCTGCTTCAGGAGCTAAAAGACCAACATGGAGCTCAAAAAACTCATGGAATGCTGCAACATAACAAGAGGGTCCCAACTTGATTGTTTTAAGTAGAACTCTAAGTTTTTAAACTTTTAGTCTGAGAAAAGATAGTTTTTTCCCTGTTGTTGATCCAAATGCCATAAGCAATGTGAATGCTAATATCACAGATACACAGTGATTACTAAACTCTCTAGGTGCTACATTAAATATGCTGCCAACAGCATGTTTCTCACTGGAAGGCAACTCACTTCATAAGATTTTTTTCTTTTATGGCTGAAAGATTTTTCCTTATTACATTAAAAGTGTATAATAATGATCCAGCAGTGTTAGCATCATGAACAAGAGCATAACCCTATACACAGGCTATCTGTTCAAATTAATGACATGAGAAAAGTTCAACTATCAAAATAGTTATATAGCCCCTAAGACTACCTAGCAGTGATAAAATAGCTTATTATCCCTTTTGTAGGATAGCTATTTGTGAAAAATTTACATTTTTCATACCCTAAAAATGAATTATTAATGAAAACAAGCACATCCTTGGCAACGAAGTCCTGCCTGTGTAATCCTTGTGGAGAGACAACACCACAAGGTGCTTTAGCCTGGTGTAAGCACTGACTGCAACAGGGCAGAGTTTGTATCTGAAGCCACACCTGTGCTTCACCAAAAGAGACATCCCAGATATTTCAGTTTTTAATCCAAGCTCCTACCCCAGTGAGTGCTGGGCAGAAGGCAGACAGGGAGCAGCTCAAGAGGCAGGGCGAGCCCAAGCCCCGGCCTGGCCAGGCAGATGGCTGGCACCCTGGCAGATGGCTGGAGGTGCTCCTCATTCCTAGGACAGAGAGATCCAGCTGCCACAAAATTCAACCCCTTCCTCCAGGGACTTCGGCCACACTATGGTGCCCAGTTTGCAAGGGGAGGACCAAGTCCTTTTCCCAAACTGAGTCTAGTCAGAACTAAATGCAAGCAAACCTGTGCTGCTTTCTCCAGAAGCCAGAGCAGTGCTGGGCAAGTGGCCTTTCTGCAGTTTCCAATAAAAAAAAGTAATATTCTGGCATGAGGAGAGATCTCCATGTCCCTTGCAGGGTTCCCACTGCCACCAGACCTGCCCAGAGGGTGAGTCCCAGCAAAAGTCAGAGCATTGCTCTGACACTCACCAGCAAGAACAGGGCAGGAAATCTTTTAAACTGTAAAAGAAATGAACGTATTTAACAGATATTGAAGTAAATACCTCTCTGGAAACCAAACTGGCAGACATTTGGGTCTTCCTAAGTGAATAATTGATCACAAGGCTATGCCAGTGATGTTACAGTAATGAAACAAAGAGGGAACTGGGATTTAAGGATTTCAAATAAGCCTGTCAAAAACACGTAATAATACTGTCAGAACAATTTGCTGTCAAATACAGGTATGATGTGATAAAACCACAGAGTTTTTAGTAGATTATGTTATTGAAGCAGTAATTTAAGAACACCTTCTAGGTAATAAATTACAATAAATCAAACTTTAAAACTTGAAAGCATGCACCAGAAGACACACAGTGTATGATATGAGAAAGACAAGTAAATTTAAACCATATTCCCAAGCTGGAATAAAGCAAATTAAATTGCTTTAGAAAGATAATGATCAAAGCTTATTTTTGGATTAAATCAATAAATCTTGCAAAGTTATAGAGAAAAACCTGATAAATGCTTCTGCCCTTCACCCTCCTGTGTGTCTCAGTGCAGCATAAGCAAAGGTGATAAAGGAGTTCAAGAGAATGTCCTCAGAAAACACAGTGGTCAGTCATAAATACTGCACAAACACAATGGGTGGCATTATCAAGAGAAGAAGTTTTATATGAGAAAAGTCCAATTTCTCTGAACAACATCACTTCACCAAAAAGAAAAATATTTTAGGAGGTGCTAAAATGCTATGTGCTTTCCTAAAGTAAAACACCTGGCTTTCATTTTGGGGGGGGTGGGGGGGGGGCAGGGTCATGATGAAAAGAACAGCAGCCAATTCTTCAAGTTGATGAGTTTATTAATGAGGAACAATTAGAGTCTCTACGGCGGACTAGCCAATTCTCTTGAGAAAGGGAGACTGCACTGGGTGCCTGACCACTGTCAAGCAAAATGGTCAGAGACCCCAAAATCTTACAGAAAGTCCTTTTTATACCCCTTCTTGGAACACCACCCCTTTTCCAAAGGTCCCGCCCTCAGGAGTGTATTGATTGGATGTTTCTAGCTTGTCAGCTTGATAATTGGTCCACTAGAATGAGGTGATGTCCAGGCATCGAGTGATTGGTTATTCTTTCTGTCCAATTAAAACTTCTGATCTATCTCTTTATTTTAATTTCTCTGATGTCATCTCTTTCTAAAAACCTCTTTTTCTCCTGTCAATCACTTTTTTCTAATGCTGATTCAGAAAGTGAATCTAACACTGCCTCCCTCCCCCCAAAACTGTTATAACGTTATAACTCTCATTTAACAATTAACTGTAATCTTTGTTCAACTGTAAACATTCTAACTATTAATATTTTGGGCCTACAAAAGCCAACTTTCTTTATTCATTCATAACAGTGAAAAGAATATTAATTGTCATTTATGAAATCATAGAATTGGCTTTCGCATATTTAAATTGTTCAAGTAATCTAGTTAAAAAGTTATTAAAGTTACTAATGTAGTCAAATTGTTAAGTACTCTGTTATTAGAAAGTTCCATAGTGTTCCCTGTTACCTCCTTAGTGCCCCAATAACGTTTGCAAGTTTTATTTATGTTGTTTATTTATTTATGTCTGATAATACCTTTTTATCACTATCCAAGTTGAGTATTTCTACAGAGATAACAAGACCCCTCATGAGTGGCTAAGGACTATTTTTGTAACTAACCGTTACTCTGCAACTTGGCTGCATGGACAGGAGGAATTTTAATGAGGTAGTTTCCTGCCGATAATCCTGATGTCATCATCTCAAAAACTATACCCTAGAGACCGACGAGCCATTGGATAAAAGACTTTACATCATCCATAGACCTTACCAATCATCCTCCACCTTGGAGGTGGACTAAGGGCAGACCGGGGGCAGTAATGGGAGGGGCCAAGGAGGTATAAAATCTCGTGCACACTCAAAGAGCGGGCTTTTTCACCTCAGACTAGCTGTTGGTGGAGCCCGGTGCTGTGGTCCTTGGGCCTGCATCTCTATCTAGAGATTTCTTTCAAGCAATTTGGCTTCGGAGTAGCTGAAGCCACCCCAGCATCACAGACCTCTGCCCTGGGTGAATAGCTGGTTCGGCTCTAAGAGACTCCAATCTCTGCGATCCTGGTTTTTCGTTGTTTTACTTGGGAAAATTGGACACAGTTGTTTTCCGAGTTACCTTTTTTTCAATAAATTACCTTTCTTTTAGTTAAAACAAGAGTTGCCTCCTTTTATGACAACTCTTTTGGGGACTTGTCCAGGACCCACTTTTTGGCTCATGATTTAGGGATTTTTAGATTTTTCTACCTTTTTTTATCTCCCTGGATCTCCGGCCGGACACACGTGGATTACTGCAGCTGAAGGAGACCGCACACAGCAGACATCTTGGTAAGGCCTAAACCCCCTTTCTTAAGGGCTTTAAATTAGGGATTACCCTTTTTAGGGACATAAAATCTTCATTTGGGTGAACTCTCAGCGGAGCCTGCTGTGTGTGTGTGTGTGAGAGGCGTGGCCATCCTCAGTGTGAGTGAGAGAGTGCGTGACAGGCTCAGACAAAGGGCCCACCGTGAGGGATCGCTCCCAAGGGGCAGAGGGAAGTGATTGAGAGTGGTTGTGGCTCTACTGGGGAAGGAAGGACCATCGGAGGGGGTGCGCACGAACCCCAAGTTTTGTGTATTGTGTGCCCCGAGCCTCACCGGATTCAGAGCCAGTAGGCTAATGTGAGATTTAGTTGGAGAAGTGTGAGATTAATCTTTGATAGAGAAGTATTCTGGTTAGCAGCTACAGAAAAGTGGACTGTTAGGACCAGTGAGGCCCTAACAGTGAGAAAGGTCGGACGCCATTTTGTGCTAGACGCCATTTTGTTTTAATTATATGTGTGATTGCATTTTAATTGGAATTTTGTGGTCGGTATTAACAAGTTCATTTATTCTTTTTGTTGTGATTGATGGTATAATTTGGTGGATTATTTTAGTGTGTTGTGTTATCTATTTTAATACAAGAATACCAATTTGGTATTTTGCAGTTATACTTATGACCTTTATTTTAATTTTTCTTACTAATTAAATTCTTGTGTGTATCTCTGGCGGGAAGGGCCGCCATTTTGAATCTTTGGCAGGAAGAGCTGCCATTTTGAATTTGTGGGCGGGAAGAGCCGCCATTTTAAAACTGTACCTACGGGGTTGCCATTTCGTTTGGCTTCCAGTAGGTAGCCATTTTGGTTTTGTTCCCACAGGACCACCGTCTTAACTTGGTTCCCACGGTGTCATCATTTTGTGTGGCTTCCCACGAGGTCGCCATCTTTGTTTTGATTGTCAGGGAGTCAGCCATTTTGTTTGTTTTGATTCTCACGGGTCTCCATTTTGGATTTTCCCACGGGGGGGTCAGCCATTTTGTTTGTTTTGGTTCTCGCATCTGGTTATTGATTTTCAAATTCTCCTCTAAGGTACCTACCTTGGTTGATTTAATCCTCTTTAACCGACCACTAACAGAGCTACCTGCTTGTCCTTTCCCTATCCAGCAAGGATGGGACAAGCAAATAGCAAAAGAAAGAATCAAATTAAGAAATACAACATCTTCCCTGACAGTCCATTAGGAATCATGTTAACGCAATGGGAAGAAAATCCTTTAACCAAAGATAAAAACCAATGTGAAATGATCAAATATTGCATGTTCAAGTGGCCCAAAAGAAAAATTAGGCAAGATAAACTTTATTGGCCCAAATATGGATCAACTGAAACATGGCTTTGTAAGGCACTGTATTCCTATGTGAACTACAAAGCTCCTGGAAATTCCGATGAACTGGCATACACAGAGATCTGGCTTAAATATTGGATAACAGAAAAAGAAGACAAACCAGAGTCAATTCTACCCATTTTAGAAAATTGAAAGGAATCAACTAAGAGGAAATTAAAACAACCAAAGTGGGACCCTCTGGATGTACTCCCTCCTACCAGAGCCGATAACTCAACTAAAGAAACTGAAATAGATGCAACTGAGTTCTCAATTTCGGATCACCTGAACAGGACAGAAGCTACTGCTGGGACTAATAACGATAGTTTGCCATCCTCTTCTAAGGAAAATGATATTAATAATGAATCAAATTTAATTCTTCCTAGTCCAGAGGGCCCTGCTTACTCAACTAGAAAAAAACAAACTGAAAAGAAAGAATGCTCCACCTGCTCATGCTCCCCCTGAAAATCTAGAGTCTTACCTCTGAGGGAGGTTCCAATGGGAGAAGCACAAGGAGGAATTGGTTACGTTAATGTGCCCTTAACATCAGCTGAGGTCAGAGAATTTAAAAAAGAGATGAAAAATCTATTGAGTGACCCTGTGGGGCTATCAGAGCAATTCGACCAATTCCTCTGTCCTAATATTTTTACGTGGACAGAATTGCACTCAATTATGCAAATCCTATTCTCCCCAGAGGAGAGACAAATAATTAGGACTGCAGGAATCAACATTTGGGATAGAGAAAACAACCAAGGCCCAATTGGAGAGCATAAAATACTACTAGTTGACCCCAACTGGAATCCAAATTCTGAAGAGGGCCGAAGGAGCATGACAGACTATCGAACACTAATTGTAAGAGGGATCAGAGAGGCAGTACCCCAAGTTAACAACATGAATAAGGCATTCTGTGGGGAACAAGAAAAGGATGAATCCCCAACTGCTTGGGTCACCCGATTGAAAAACAACATACAATTATATTCTGAAATTGATTTAGATAGCGAAGATGGACAAACCATGCTCAAAGTCCAATTTGTGTTACACTCCTGGCCAGACATCAGGAGAAAATTGGAAAAACTAGAAAAATGGCGAGAAAGAAGATTGGATGAATTATTAGAAGAAGCACAAAAGGTTTATGTCAGGAGGGATGAGGAGAAAATGAAAACCAAGGCAAAGATCATGATGGCTGGGAACAAACCTACCCCCCCGAGGGAAAAGAACTCTGACCCTGAAAGTGACATCCCTATGCTTAAGAAGCCCATTTGCTTTTATTGTAAAAAAGAAGGGCATGTGCAATGGCATTGCCACGAAAGACAAAAGGATCAGGAAGCTTTTCAAACGGAAAGACAGTCCATAGAGGACTGAGGAAGTCAAGGGCTCTATCTCCTGGGGCATCAGAAACATCTGAAAGAGCCCTTGGAAAAACTTAAAGTAGGTCCCCAGGAGCAAGTAATGGAGTTTCTGGTTGACACAGGGGCCGAAAGGACCTGTATCACCCAGAAACCAAAGGGATGCACCTTGGACATCTGTGGGGCAAAGGGAGAGATCTTCCCTGTACCCATCATTAAAAACATCTCTATCACCAGAAATGGACAAACCCAGAAAGGTGATTTATTCTATCTACCTCAAGCAGGAAACAACTTACTTGGCCGGGACTTGCAAATTCCTCTTAAAATTGGAGTGGTACCGCAGAGAGAGCAAATGCAAGTTGTTCCCACTGTCTCTACACAAAGAGCAGTTAATCGACCCCTTGGTATGGGCCAAGCCAAGAAATAGAGGCAAACTAGATATCACCCCAATAATTATGAACTTGCTTCCCGACAACCGACCTGTTCAGATTCCCCAATACCCATTATCAAAAGAAAAAAAAAAGGACTACAACCAGTTATTACTAAATTGTTGGAAGATGGGATCCTAGAGACCTGTAAGTCAGCATACAACACCCCCATACTGGCTATCTGGCAACCAGACAACACCTACCGATTACCAAGACTTACATGAAATCAATAAGAGGGTGTAACCCAGGTACCCCCTAGTACAGAACCCCTACACCCTATTAAGCCTGGTACCACCCACCTATTCCTGGTTTGCAGTTATTGATCTTAAGGATGCATTTTGGTCATGTCCTCTAGATTCTCGTTACAGGAACATCTTTGCTTTTACATGGGAGGATCCAGATACTGGGAGGAGACAGCAACTGTGCTGGACGCAACTTCCTCAGGGTTACACCGAGGCACCAACGCTCTTCGGCCAGGCTTTGGAGGACTTGTTGAGTTCTTTTTCCCCACCGAAAGGAGTACAGGTAACACAATACGTGGATGACTTGTTACTCTCTGGAGAACAGGAATCCAAGGTTAAATTGGGCACCATTCAATTACTAAATTTTCTGGGAAGGAATGGATTAAGAGTTTCCAAATCTAAACTACAATTTGTACAACAAGAAGTAAAATATTTAGGTCATGTAATTGAGCATGGAACCTGAAAACTGAGCTCTAAGCGAATTAAAGGGATCCTAAATTTACCACCTCCCCAAACAAAAAGAGAGGTCAGACAATTATTAGGCCTAATCAGATACTGTAGATTATGGATTGATCAATAAACTCAAAGTGCCAAATTCCTATATGAAAAATTAACTGAACCTGAACCCATTAATTGGACCCAGGAAGATGACCAAAAATTAGATGATTTAAAGCAAAAATTGACCAAAGCACCTATCTTAAGCCTTCCTTCACTGGAAAAGTCGTTTGACCTGTATGTTAATGTGGAGAAGGGAACTTCCTACGGAGTCCTGACTCAGGAGTGGGGTGGAGTCCGCAAGCTGGTTGCTTCTCTCTCGAAATTATTAGACCCAGTATCTAGGGGATGGCCAATCTGCATCCAATCTATCGCTGCTGCTGCTACTCTAGTCATGGAGAGCCAGAAGCTCATTTTTGGGGGTAAGCTGACCATTTGTACACCACATTCGATTAAGACTATTCTCAGCCAGCGAGCAGCCGAGTGGCTAACCGACCCAAGAATAATCAAATATGAGACCATACTCATGCGCAGAGATCACTTGACTCTTGTAACTACCTCTGGCATGAACCCCGCACAGTTCCTTTATGGAACTCCCACTGAAAACAACATCACGCACGATTGCATCGATATCAGAGATTTGCAAACAAAAGTCCGAGAGGATTTGCTAGACTGCCCCCTTGACGAAGGGGAGATCCTTTTCATTGACGGGTCATCCAAGTTCGTAAATGGGAAACAATGTTCCGGTTACTCTGTAGTAGATGGACACCAACTGCGCGTATTAGAGAAAGGAAAACTACCTGCCACCTGGTCAGCACAGGTGTGCGAACTGTACGCTCTAGAAAGAGCCCTCCACAGACTCACCGGAATCATCGGAAGTATTTATGCAGACTCCAAGTATGCTTATGGAGTGGTCCACACATTCGGAAAAATTTGGGCAGAGCGGGGATTTCTCAATACAAAAGGGAAAGACCTATTGCTCAAAGAGCTCATTTTAAAAATCCTAGAAGCTCTTAAGTTACCAAAAGAGATCTCAGTAGTGCATGTAAAAGGTCACCAGAAGGGTACAATGAAAGAAGCAAGAGGGAACGCTCTTGCAGATCTGGCAGCAAAAGAAGCTGCAACAGAAGGAAATGAAATTAAAGTGATGGAACTAAATGTTAAACCTAAGGATACTCTACCCAACCCTGTATTCAAGGAGACCGAGAAGCAGAAGTTAATTTCTGTAGGTGGGGAAGATCTGCAATCCCAGTTTTTCGTTGTTTTACTTGGGAAAATTGGACACAGTTGTTTTCCGAGTTACCTTTTTTTCAATAAATTACCTTTCTTTTAGTTAAAACAAGAGTTGCCTCCTTTTATGACATTAATGTCTTCAAATTTACCCAAAAGTGAGTGTATCTACAGCTCATAGTCCATAATTCACCTGGTTTTGTCCTCTAGCACAACAAAAGGGCAAGAAGAAAAATCTGAAGTCAAGGTTGGACCAGACGGGAAAAATGCCATCGGCCAAATCTACTGATGAACACAAAACACATGGTACTTAAACAGCTTAATTAGGATGCAACCAACCAGTAGGACAATGTCATGGCTGATATTGCCTTAGGGCCTGTCGTGGTTTAACCCTAGCCACTCACTCCAACCTCCTCACAGGTGGGGTGAGGAGCAGAAAAGGCCTTGCCTCTGTGTGAGGTCTGCCCAACAGTAACAAAAACATCCCTGAGGTACCAACACTGCTTCCAGCACTAATCCGAAGCACAACCCCATACCAGCTACTATGAAGAACATTCACTCCACTCCAGGCCAAAACAGCACAGTGAAAAAGAAAGGAAAACCGTGATCAATTATTGGATTGGCAGCCAGCAGAGGTCAGGGAAGAAAAATGAAATCATATCTAGATCAGTGGAAAAAAGTTCTCATGGCCTTCAGCAAAGACCTTTCAGCAAGAGATGTTTCCTAAAACCTTATGAGCACATGCTATACCCCGTGCTCATAAGTTATGAGAGTATTGCTCAGATGTTTTCCAAGTCAATCCATTTTGCAATTGGAGTCAATTTTAAATTCCAAAAGATAAAAAGAAGTTACACATATATACCCTCTCCTATTTCTTAGTGCATTTAATATCACATAGCTTCTCTGCAACAACCATTGGAGTTATGTGGAGAAGAAGAGCATAAAGGAGAGTATTTAATGTATTTTTAATGCCTTTCAACACACTTCAGCACCTGGATTCCAAGATCCAGCAGGATACGGCCAGACAGCACTCTCCTCTGAAAAGGGATCATTTATTGCCTTACTCAAGGGAACATTCTTCCAGCACAGCAGCAGCACATGAGCTGGAGCCTGGCAGCTAATGCTCCACTGCCCAGGGATCAGAATCAGCAAAATGTTTCCTCTATTATATTTTACATAGGTTTTCTTACAGAGAATATTGTATTTCTCTGCCTTTGATGAACCTCTTTTCCCAGCAATCATTTGCCTCAGGTTTTCCGTTTAGAATTTGGGTCATAAGCAGCTTTGCTGACTTAACTTTCTGGTGCAGTATATTTCCCTCTGAGAAGCAGAGCCTAAGAGCCAGGTCATTATTATGGCAGTGCTCCTCTTTCTGGTCCGAGCTGGAACTGTTCCACAAAGATGTGTAGATACCCAGTTTCTGTCAGGGCTTGCACTTAAAATGCACTGTCAGTTCTCATTTCCCATATTACCCTCTCAAATGGGCAGAAAAGGACTAACTAACCTGGCAATCAGCTTCCAAAAAGAGAAGGTCAGACTAGACTATCTCACATGAAGAGCTGTCAGCTGCCATGAGAAGGCCATAATAGCTGCAGCCAGCAGAGCAGCACATTTAATGTGCTCACTGGAGGAGCTCACACCTGGGCAGACCATCCCAGGGGATGGAGCATGGAAAGCACATCAGTGAAGTTGTCTTCCATCAGATCCAGCCCCAGTGTGGTTCTACTTTGCTGACTTAAGTGGTTACACAGAATCTCACACAAATGCATCACCCAGGTCAAGGATTCCAGCTGTTTTTCTTAAAACTACACCTCAGAGCAGAACAACCACACAGAGATAACTGCTTGGCAGGCACTGAGGCCACCTGTCCTTGAACCAGCTCACAGGACACTCCCACAGCTGAAGGGCCCCAGAGAAGTGCACACAATGGCACTGAACAGCACCAAGCGCCAGGCACAAACCCCACCAGAGTACAGGGACACTCAAGCCAGGTAAAAACTCCACCTCATCTGCATGAAAGACACAGACATGACAGTCCTCCCTTGGCTTGGAGCACCCCCTCCAATGAATAAGGCACCCCTGTATCAGAGGCTGAGCTTCAACAAAGCCACTAAGTAAGAAATGCTGGTACTCAGCAATTTGGCAAGAGCAAGGACTAAATTGAAAATAACCCCTTCCTTGTTCCTGGCTAGAAAGCACGATATGAAAACAATGTCTGCTTTGCCCAGTTACTGACCACAGGGTTGGTCAGTGCCCAATGCTGCACCACACAGCATTTGGTCCAAGCTGAAGTAAGCTGAGCATTGTCACAAACTTCAGCACACATTCAAACCTGGTACCTTTATCCCTTTCCCCACCCAGAAGGTGAATTGATACTGAACCAATACCTTCTGCTGCTGCAACAAAACAAAGGTCAAAAAACCAGGAGCAATGGAAACCATGGTGCTTTCACTGATTGTGATGTTTCCAGTTAAGCAGGTTTTGCCTGTGGCCATTCTCCCTGAAGCACGTGCCAGGCAGGGGAAGCGCTGCACTGCTCCAACCAATAACTTTTAGGAAATGGAAAGCTGCACTTGTTTAATAGATGTTTCCAATTTCTTACACCACCATCAGTATCCGTTTGTCACTTGGCAGGTTTTCTATAGCTTCTTAGGTCCAAGCTGATTTCAAACCCATTTGGTAATGTCAATGTGGCTTCAAGATTTAATGATTCATTATCTTTTAGACCTGAGAGCAAGAGAATGTGTTAGTTTTTTTGCCTGCATGGGCTCAGTGATTTCCTTCTGGTTTATTCACGCTATGTATCATTAAAAGCAAGGGCTGATAAGGAAAAACTCAGTGACGCATACCTAAAAGAGGCTTCTTTAGTTTTAAAAAAGTACTGTAAGGGTTCTACCTTTTATAACCTGCAGACAATTACAAGGGTAATGCTTCTCCATGCAAAACACCTGGACATTCCTGGAGAGCCAGGAATATTAGGCTAGTGAAAACACCACTCTACACTTAGATAGAATTCACATGCACACATATGCATTTGACATATGCTAGAAAATTTTGAGCCTTGTTCCTTCTCCTGCTTATTATAAAAGAGTAAGAAAAAAAACAAGCAACCCAATATCACCAACACACACTTTCTGAGATAACCGGTGAGCACTGGATGTGTTCTGTAATGATCTGTCCAATCAGGCTCTTCCACTGCTTGTTCCAGATCAGCACACCTCACTGGATTTTAACTAGTATCTGCTGCTTACCCACAATTGCCAGAGCCTGGAGAGAGAATGAGGGTTGGAAGAATTCATCCAAGGTTTCCCTTTTTCCCCTAACTTTGCTGTTATATATGGGAAAAGGAGATGTTACGCACAAAAAAAAGAAGCATTTGAGGACCACAGCAACTCTGGAAAGGTGATGAATTTGGTTGTCACCAGCCAATCAATGCTGTCCTCTAAATAGCTGAGGCCTTTCTTGTTTCTCTAGGGCCAAGAAATCACCAGAAGTTGCAAAGGGAAAGTTCAGGGGGCTCTAGGTGGGCAGCCTGTCAATGTGGAGTCACAGCCAGCACTACCTACCCTGTGCCACTCACATGTGACCTCCTGCCTCCTACAAAAGGAGAGAGCAGGCATGCTGCTGGACGGATCAAATGCAGAGGGCATAGGTCATGCCAGACAGATGTTCTTCTTCTAAAGGGATTATTTTCCAAATAACTGTTAACATCGGCTTCTTCATGATCAGTGGCTTTGGGGTCTTGGCAGCAAAAATACAGCCACCATTAAGATGTCTGCAGTTTCCCCCTCAATATCTCAACTTCTGCATGTCCCAGGAGCTGGGAAAGGTTTTTTTCCTGCCACAGGAATCAAGACTGGGAACTGAATGCACCAGAAGCAAGGTGAGATATACACTGGATTGGGTCATATAGAAAGGGAAGAAGGAAAATATTTTAATCAAACCTTCTTAATTAGAAGGTAATGTACTGGTTTCAGTGCACGTAGGGATGGACTTGGAATTGGCACTAGGCTGATATTTCATTCAGTCATTCATTACTTGTAGGAATTGAGAAAACAGCCCGTGTCCAGCCCCGGAGGCACCCACCTGGTGCAAGAAACTGCCACCATTAGCGGGGCTGAGAGAGGCGCTGGCTCTGGGGGAAGGAACCCACTCACAGACATTAACATGCTGAATACACCTCAGCTAAATGGCCTCATTCAGCCCAGAATGAAGAAGCAGTTTCACAGAATTTAATGAGTGATTAATATTCATTTAATAATTCTTGCCTAAAACTGCAGCAAATTATTTTAAATTATGCCCTTTGGGAGAGAGCAGACTCAATTCAGCAGGATCACTGGGCTCAGACTGTCAAAGTCACTCCCCGGATTATTTGGTTCTTCCTTCCCTTGCCAGGTGACTGGCACATGTCTACCTTGCCTTTCTTTTTCTGCTTATTTCTGCCTTTTTCTCTCTTCTTCTTATTCTCCTTTTTTTTCCATGATTCTTTCAAAATACACGCAGCTCTAACAGGATACACAGAGTAATGGCTACTAGAGTGAGGCAAGGGCCTTACTGTTCTCACAAACCTTTGGAGACAGCAGGCTCCTGCAAACCAAGAGGACAGGCCATGCTTGATCTGCTGCCAGCAGACTCCAAAGGAAGCGATAAGAGGAGCATGCAGGGTAGAAAATAGATCTGAGCAAGCAAGCAGCACAGCTTGGATCTGCTCCTGCTCTGTAGAAAGACTGGGAATTTAATGGTGTTTTTTTAAAAATGCGAAACCAGAACAAAAAGTCTGATCGATCCCTGAGTGCCCAGCACTCAGCAGTCATAGCACCAAAACCTGCAGCCACCAGCCCACAAGAAAGTCCAGGGAAGAATAGTCAAGGGAGAAAAACAAAATCCACATTATATTAGCTTGTCCTTGGGAAGCTCGATCAGTGCATTGTGCAAGGCAGGAAAGTCAGGCTCTTCCCAACAAGCCCATAAAGCAGCAACCTCCAGCATCATCTACTTCATCTAAAGCTCACACCGGGCACTGGCCCTGCACCAGCTCCAGCACAGGCACATGGAAGCAGTGTCCAAGGAGTATCTCTGGAGGCGAAGTATCCACAGCACTACAAATGGAGCCAAGGCACAGCAACGTGATTTTTTGTAGTTAGAGATGCCCCAAACCCAACCTTACCTTTCAATCCACGCAAAGCCCGGACAAGAGCCCAGGTACTGAGCAGCCTGTGCTGTTCCCACCCCTACATCCAAGTGGAAGAAGGCCATCAAAATACAAAATCAGTGGTGCAATGGTGCCCCTCAAATCGCAGAGAACTTAATTCCCTCTCCTCGTCTATCCACAACCCCCTCCAGGGCAGACAATATCACCTTTTCCTTGCTGTACTATGCCCTGGAAGTGTGTCCCCCTTTTTCCAGAGCCAATCTCCCTCCCCATTCCCAGAGCCTGGCACTTGCCTCGCTGGCACCTTCACCTGCAACTTCTTTGACATACCTGCATCTAGACAACTACAACCTGTCCCTTTTCATTTTTTATTGATTTTTGAGGCACTTATTTCTGAGATGTATGGTATCATTGGATTATACTGTTTAGCAATTTATTTGTGTCTCTCTTTATGTTCTGGATTAATTCTTTTTTTCCACCGAGTCTCAAAAAAAGATGCTGCCACTGTTGTTATTTGGCTATCACAACAGCTCATGTAGCCCTGAACTATTAGGCATTGCTGCTCCAAGAAATTTTGTGCTGAGGTAATTTGGAGACTAAATCAAGTTTTATCACTGAATGAGGTTAGTGGATATTAATGGGAAGGCAGGAGTTTGCACTGAATCATTAATGTGGATAAATGGAGAGCACTTGTTTAATACTTTATACAGCAAGTGCTAATAATGCCTTAAAATGGTGGGGAAATATTGCAAGTTGTATTTAAACACAGACAAGGAGGCCTAATTTGATCTGTTCTGGTACATTAGCTGGGACCATACACCGAGACCCTCTGTTAGCCTCAGCCATCTCTCTGTGCTGCCCTGCTTTATCTCAGTGTTCACATCCTCACTTTCAGCAATGTTTCTGAACAAAAGAAATACGGTTGGGGCTGGGACAATATGTATTTGAGGGAAATTACTGCAGACAAACATTTCCAGGAACCTGAAATTTGTTTAAAAAATGATTTTAAATAAAATTAACTTACAAAAGAAATAACAATAAGAGCCACGTGTGACTCCCAGAACCTGCTCATCAATTAAATGCAAAATGCTTCCCATGCAGGCTCATGCATACATTGATTAAGCTGTTCAAAAGTGCTCAGAACTACTATGACCTTTGTAAGGTGAACAAGCAGCAGCTGTGTGGGACACATGGCCTGACCTGTGAGTCTAACATCCAGCACTATCAGAAGCCTCTCTGTGAATGAATGCATGGAAAGAATGGACTTAGAGAGATGGACAAAGCCAGAGCACACTTCTGCAGCTATTTTAACAGACCCGAGCAATGCAGAACACAGAGCATTCATGCATTTTACTTGCATGAAGAAATTCAGTGGCAGTGGAATCATTTGCACTGCAGCTCTGGTGCTGTCAGAGTTTGCTAAAGGAGTCCTGCCACAACAGGCACTTTCACCACCAAGCAACAGCCAGGCCAATTAGTCCCTGGTAATTCACACTAAACAAGCAAAGTGAAGGTACGTTATCAGAAGCAGACACACAGGTCCGAGGTCACCCACTACAGTAAGGAATACGCAGTCTCTGTATGCAGAAGACAGGCTGCAAGATGATGGGATTATAGAGGAACACTGAAGTGTGCTTACACTTGTAAAAGTAACACGGTATTCTCTGTTTTCCAAGCAAAAGCAACTGCTCAAAGCTTGCATTGACTCCCTGTAACAGTAAGAATGAAGCTCAGTAGTACTCACCAGCTGAAGAGACAGACCACAGCCAGTTATAAAACAGCATCTGCTAGGCTGCTCTCCCACATATAAAAAGCAAGCCCTGGAAAAAGCAAACTAGGAAAAAAGACTCCAAAAAAAAGGAAGCCCTGCAGGGGGAGAGTTAAAAAAGGACTAGCAAGTCAAAGAGGTACTGTTTGAATAAGGATAACCCATGCTGTTCAAAGAGCTTAGGTCCCCTTTTAAAAAACGAAATGAAATGGATAGTACTCTGAATAGGGCCCCTCCTGACCCAGTAGGAGCTGAGCACAGGGCTGTTTATCACAATAAAATATTTGCCATAGGTGAGTGGGGTATGATCTGCCCTTCCCCAACCATAGCTAATAAATAAGCAGCTGATAATTAGCTAATAAAATGGCTCTCAGCATCACAGACTATTTGTTTCCTTATTGCCAGACTGGTCACAGAGTTGCTGGTCAGTGCAGTTCCCTTTGGGAATGTCCCAAGTGCTCCACTTTCTTCATGTCCTCAGCACTGCCTTTTCTAGGCTGTGTTTCCAATGGAGTGCAATGTCACAAGTGTTTTAGAGTTTCTAAAATTCTCCAGTGCCTCCAATGCCTTGGCAGGACACAAGAAGCCTCAGATACTCCTGAGCACAGCTGGTGCTCTGTTCCTGCAGGCAAGGTAGGTGGATGCTGTACTCTGTT
The DNA here is from genome assembly GCA_013397775.1 of Eulacestoma nigropectus. Classification (NCBI taxonomy): domain Eukaryota; kingdom Metazoa; phylum Chordata; class Aves; order Passeriformes; genus Eulacestoma; species Eulacestoma nigropectus. The sequence goes on along the minus strand of VZTE01000384.1, from coordinate 32,789 downwards.
TCCAAGGCACAGTTTCTCAAACCAATCTTCTGAGTGCATCAGGACTGCTTTGCAATATTTAGCATTCATTAGCCTAAGTGGGCATCAGTAAAGCAATTAGTGTGAAGCTGATACAGTGGAAGTTTGGAGGATGTTCTTAAAGACAGGCAGTTTGTCTGTCACAATTGCAACTCAGGAGAGTTTTCTGAGCTGGGAAATCTATCGAAAAAGGCCACACGGTGAGCAGACTTTCAGAGATGCATAGGCTGATGCTGGCTTTTTATTTCTCCTTTAGGGATTCAACTATATCATAAGTAGCCCCCACATTTTGAATTATATTCCTTTGCAGGCTTCTCTGACTGCAGGTTTGATTTTGTACTAGAGCTTTACCCGGTCTGTGCAAATTGAACACACTTTTGAGAGTACTCAGGAGTGTAGAGCAGAGGGCTAAAACTGTGAGGCATTAGGGTGGCATCCTAATGGACTGGCATCCTTTTCCAAACAAGGAAGGGGACAAGCACAGAGGTGAGAGCAAGCCTGGCCTGCTCCATGCTCCCAACTGGTGTAGAAAACAAGGAGGCTTTTCCAGGGAGACAAATAGGGAAGGAATACATGCAAGCTACTTAGTGTACATTGTGGCTGTTAAATCAGCTTCGGTTGGATAGCTGCAGTGGGATTGGCAAGGGATGTGATGGAAGTCCCTGACTCCCTGCAGGGAAATAGTGATCCCAGACGTGCTGAGGACTGTGCAGTGAAAGCTCCTGGCTGTGAGCACCTCACAGCTGCAGCCACCCAGAGCCTGCTAGGAGGGCTGCTTCCCCTGCAAATTCTTCAATGATTAGAAAATTCAAATTGAGTTTCTCAGAAATTTTCTCAGGAATTAGGGGTTTAACCCAGTTGCAACTCACAGATCAAGTCATGCAGCTGAAAATTTACCACTTCATTGGCTTTTCCAAGTAATAAGCTTCTGATATAATCATATTTTGCTGAATGCATTTCACAGTGTGAATTCTGAAATGCAAAGTCAAAGCCCTGTTGCCAGTGTGCCATCACCAGCCTTGTCTCAGCTGACCCAAGTAATTCCCTCTCTGATTCTTACGGAGCAGAGCACTGCAGCCATCTAAGAGAAAAGCGGCTGTTTCAGGAAAGAGTGACTAAGTTAAACCAAATTAAATTGTTCCTGTGACCTCAGTTGTTCTTTGCAGCTCTAAGTGCAATTGCAATTCATTCAGTACTTACCAATGAATCCTTCTTGTTATTTCAGAGATTCCACTCTATTTTCTCTGATATATATTTACTGGAAAAGCACTGGCAAGTGCAGAAAATGAAGAGTTAAAATGATACTAACAGCTACAGCAAAGAAAAACATATGGGAAGTGAACATCACATAGCAACAGAAGAATGATGATGAAGAAATGATTACAGTGTAGAAAGGGCACAAAAGAACAGTATAAAAGCCTTAGTTATAAAAAGAATTTTGTGTAAGGGGAAAATATCCATAAGTAGAGAAGATGCACAGAACTAAAGAAAATGCTTTTTAAATTCTGGAATCTTTGGGTTAACACAGAACCATAATATTTTACAATATTTTGTTTCACAAAAAGTTTTCACAGTTGTGAAAATTTATGCAGATTGAGGAAGCAGATGTTTATAGACCTTATAGAGGATCAAGGACAGAAGAGATACTTAATTTTTTTTCTCTGATTTTCTTTCCAACAGAACAAGGACTGAAATTTCACTTTGTGAGTCTTTAGGAGACATCCCCTATTGATTTAAACAACCCACTGGTGGAAAATCTGCCATGTCTTCCTTCAAGGTATTTCAATTATTAATTACACTCATTGTTAACAAAATGAATCTTATTTCCATTGCAAACCTTGATGCCTTTTTCTATTCTCTGCTGTGAAATAAGACTCAGTCTACTAACAGGGTATGTGAAATTTTTTAAGGCACAATTTGCTTTTAAATTGCTTTCTGAACATCTTTTAAAGAACAAACATTGGAACAATGGTCACAGTTTACATTAATTCAATACAGTTTTATACGTTATGAGATTTTATATATATTTTATATCACATGCTCTTAGGAGGCCATGGAAGGGCATTGCTCATTTGCACAGCTTTTCAAAGCTTTTGGAACATCCCAACAGTCTTTTAAGTACTTAGATTATCCAGTAGCCTACTGCCTCTCAGGAATACAGAGTGAGACATGGTGCAGGATAGTCACTTCTCGGCAAACTCACCATGTCAATCCCTGCATTCAGAGGTAATAGTTGGGGTGATGCTTAATAAAGTATTTTCAATGCATTTTCCAGCTTTTATAAAATTACCTCACTGCAGCTTGGTAATCTGATGAAGCACCTGCTAGTAATCTATCTTCTGGTTTCCTTTCTCTCTTCTTAAATTCTTTCCCTCTCAGTGCCAAAAGAGAAGAACTTATGTTTGGAAAGGCAGGGAACAGAGAGATGGTTGTGGCATTGCTGTTGGAAGACTTCCTGCACTCAGACCCACAGTGCATCAGGGAAACTCTGATTACTGCAAAGAGAGTAGGGGCTGAAATCTGTCTGGAGACAGGCATCAGGCTCATGCTGGGACCTTCACTTCAAATCCAAGCTTCAAAGGTTAGGCTGGATGGGTTCCAAAAGCTGAAGGCTTCCCTACATTGGTGGCACAATGAGCCATAGCAGCTCCATCTCTGCAAAGGACAGAATTTTCCTGAAAATGAGGTACTGAAAAGTCACAGTAATCTCTTTAGTCCTAACTGCAAATGTATCGACTTCTAAGGCGATATTCTTAGACCTGGAAAGTCTCTTTCATAGAAAATAAATTCAAGCAGGAATGCTACAGGGAGTGGAGGATGTGTGGGTGGGTATGTGTGAAAGAAAATAATTATTTAGAAGTCTTAAAATCAGGGAGAGAAACTTATTTGGAAAATACATGTTTCTTCCAAAGCAAACATTAGCCCTCCAGCAGCTCTCTCCAAATCCTTCCCTCAGCATGCTCACGGTGACTGCAGAAATACTGCAAACACTAGGGTTGAAGAGTGACAGAACAAGAAATCACAGAGGGTCTGTTGAACAATATAACTCTAAAATAAAAAATTCACATTTGCTTTTTGTATCCCATGGAAGATGCAAGGGCTTTTTTCAAAGCAGTACAGCAGTCTATAAAAAGATGGAAGTCCAAGGCTCATCCCTCTTAAAAAGCACCATTCCCATCTTACAGCCATATAACCCACATCAGCTGTGTCCATAAAACATTCCCCTATTATGGCCCAGGACTTTGCAGCTACAAAAGTGTTCCTTTCAAACTCAACCTTTTTTATGCATCCTGCAGGCAATTTTGCCACCATCGTCTTAAACCAGAGGCAGTTCCAGGGGTGCCATGGGACCTGTGCTACTTCTCAGGAACTGGAGGAATGGCAAGAAGGGAGGACTTCCTGCAGGAGTGCAGTTGGCACCATGAGTGTGGGAGCCTGATGAGACCTGGTCAGGATGGAAAACTGCCGTATGAATAGTCCCACTCTACACCTTCCCATGGAAAAAACCCAATTGTTGCTCCATTATTCCCTATTCTCTGCCACAGTTGCACCATTAGAAATCATGCTTAAAGGGATGGTTGTGCTACAGAGGGGATGGAGTAGGAAGGCAGCTGAGAAAGGGGCTGCAAGAGGGGGGATCTGCGCTCACCAAGCAGGGAGAAGGCAGGGACAGGCACAGAAACCCAGCTGAGCATAAGGATGCCCAGCCACAGCCACCACTTGATCCCTATTTTATTTCCCAGGCAGCTCCCCACCTTAGGCAGCTGCCTACTTAACCTGTACCTGAAGCCCTGGTGATCGGATCTGTCTTGTGAACTGTGGCCCTAAAAAAGTCCTACAGGGTGTCTGTTTCCCTTGAGGAATCAGTTGGAGAGCATTTCCAAGAGCTGAAGACTGTGCTGAAATCAGTCAAGTTAAATGGTGGTATATGAGAATAAGAATGAGTAAAGCTCGAGGGATATCATTTGTCATTTACTGTACTTGTTAAAAGTTACAAAACAGCAATTCAGCAGAGGTTACAGAAAGGACAATGCGAGAACACAAACTTCCAACCCATTTCCAAAATGACACAGCGCGCCTTGGCGACCACCCTTACAGCAAGCTCCGGTGGTCGGCGGCCGGCCCTTCTCTCCGCACAGGAGAAGCTGGTGGAGCTGTTCGCGAAGCGGGAGGGTTGGCGAGGTCCGTGAAAGGGCTCGCCTGGCCCACCGATGTTGAAGGCGCAGGAGGAGACAAAGAGATCAGGAGGGGCTCTTTGCAGGGTGAACAGGACGGGTTTATTGGGGTGCGAGGGTCCAGAAGGCCAGGAGTGGGGGAGCAAGGAGCAGGGGTTTGACATGGGGTTTTATACCCCTACAAAATGGGAGGAGTAAACTGCAGAGAACTAATCAATACGGGGCAAAGGGGTTGTACATAGGCGGGGAAACATACAATGAACCAGTGAGGTACAGGGTAGGTGGAGAAGGATAACTGGGAGCCAATGGGGGATTGAAGAACAAGGAACTTTCTGGAACATAACCATAAACAAGGGAAGAAGGGAGGAGAGCGCAGGAGCCAATGGTCAGGGACAGATCTGCATATTCAGGCAAGGGCTTCTGGGCCTTCACCATAATCTTGAGTCTCCTGGCCTTCAACCATGTCCCACCATTGAATATGCTGGGGTGTGTGGCTTGCTGAGTGTTGGCACACTGAACACACCACAACACCAAAACTCCCTACAGCTCCAGTATTTTCCAGAAAGATGAAAATTTCATAAAGAAGAAAATAATAAGGATTAAAGTAAAACTTATTTTATTTAATTGAAAAGTAATAAGCTGCTCAGACCTTTCAATTGCCAGCAACCATTGCTTTTAAGGTGAGAGAGATCCTGATCCAGCCATCAAGAATTTTTGGACAATAAAATGACCATGAACAAACACATGAAAATAATAATAAAGAAAACTGCACTGCCAGAGGTCAAACCTACTTTATACTAGGAGCTGAACTCCGATAATTCACAGTAGATTAAATTCAGCAGCAGTAGAATCTTAGTAAGAAATTTGGATGTTAGGAAGATTTAAGCTGGGAATGGGTCTTATTCCTATTTTACCAAAGGCCATAGACTCATACATGTTTATGAGGAAAAAGCAAAAGCGACTGAATTTCAAAGGATGGGCTGTGTAGAAAGTAGTTTGGGCATAGCAGGGTCTGTGGAAAATGCTGTCAAAAGTTAGAGGGCAATAACTTAAATTTTCATCAGTAACTTTCAACTTTACTTCCAAATGTCAAAACCCAAAAACCACAGCTAGGAATACTAAGTACAAAATGGTTTTTGAGCACAGACTTTTCATCTTCCAATGAGAAACTGAGATTTTTGAAAGAAAGCAAATGGTTACGATCACAATTTTTGATATTACTCAATATCAAGCTTTTGACTTCAAAATAGTTTGCGGAATATTTTTCATTTATTATGCTTTTAAGTCCAATCTCATTTCCTTTGGAAATAACACAATGTTTTTGATTATAGAGGGTGTAGGAATCTTCAGAGCAAAGCAGGAGGCTCAATAGCTCAGGGCTGCACTGTGACATCCCTGGGTGGGCACCAAGTAAGGCATCAGGCTGGGGACAAAGAGCAGCATTCTCCTGGATTTGCTCCAAAGCGAGTATGACCATGTGTTCACCACTGCCTCCCACCCCCTGCCTTCATCTATCTGGACTATTTATGTTATATGTTCTTCTCTGCATGGAAATTTCTTTTGGCAATTGCAATCTTCACTTCAGAGTCTATCTTATCATTTACTTTGAAATAAGGTGATTTTTTGTGGGCCAAGAAGCCTCTTACATGTGGCAGAGCCCCGCAGCAATTCCCCAATCTTCTCATTGATGGTTCAGGGATTCTGTGGGAGGTTTCTGTGCAGAGGAATTGCAGGCTGGAATTTTTCAGTGACAGCACAGACAGGAAATTGAAGGGCAGTAGGGCAAATCTGCCTGCCATTATTATTAGCAGGTCACTACTGCTGTAGCTGCCTGTACTGGTTTGAAAATAAACCAGTGAGAGACTCCAAGTCAGAAACACAATTTAATAGGAAAAATAAAATAAATGCAATAGTACAAAAAGAAAAACCACTGACAGAGTCAGAATACAACCTGACACCCTGTCGGTCAGGGTGTTGGTAGCAGTCCGATTAAACGGTGCCTGCAGTCTGCTGGAGTGATGGTTCTGTTGAGGCAGTGATCCTGTCAAAGGGTCTGGTCTTCCTCGGAAGGTCCAGTGGTGGCTGTTGTCAGGAAAATTAATCCACGAACACCAGAGGTTTATGTCCAAAAAGGAGACAGAGGAGTCCTGTTACTTTATTCGAATAAAGGGAGAGGCCATGGGGCATTCCCCTGGGGTCTCTCAAATTTTTGGAAGGTGCAGCCTCCTTTTTATCCTAATTTCCCGGCCGCATTTCCCTCTCTCTTTCCCCATTGGCTGAGGTACTTGAGAGGTACAGACTTCCTGGAACGCCTAATACCTAAGGTTCCCTTCTAATGTATAACCCCCCCTTTATTTATTTTATTGAATTTTATGCTTTTCCCCTTGTTTCTTTCATCTCTCAATATCCAATTTCATTTATCAGCAGACCTACAGTTTGTTTGTAGAGACAAATCTCTTTCCCTTCATCAATCAGTGGAATCCTTCCCATTGTTTCCCTTTATCTCTCAGTGCTAATTCCATCTACCAGCAGGCCCAGAGCTTGTTT